>NDXZ01031438.1:0-38707 GCA_003055125.1 Paykullia maculata
CATTTGGAATTTTCTCAATTTCAATGAAAAATGGTGTAGACAATTTCCAACTTAAAGTTAACTGTGAGTTTTTATAACGCTTCAAAAAAAAAAAATGCAGAAATAAAATGCAATTTCAAAAGAGAATTTAATTCAATGGTGATGGTTTTTATAAAAAGCGTGTTTCTTAAAAGAAATTTCCATTACGCAAATGTATGTGTACATGTTGAAAATTTTAACAAAATTAAACATTTTTATAAGAATTTGTTGATCAGGCTGTTTTTTAAATTGAAATTTTATTATTAATAAAAATAATATTTTTTAAATTTTCTATGGTTTGTTATTAGATTTCAAGCTGTCTATATGCTGCACTGGTTCACTGGTTGCTTATACCAGATCATTAGTAGACTTTGAAATTTATTTCTTGAAAAAATTCAAAAAATGTAAATGCAGCATATAGACAGCTTTAAATCTAACAACAAACCATAAAAAATTTAAACAATATGACAAATAAATATTTTCTTGTTAATAATATTTTTTTATAAAACTTTGTTAAAGAGTCCACAGAATCAGCTTTTTTATCTTAAACAATTCAGAATGTGCATACTTTCAGATGTCGAAAATGATATCGAACGTTTATTTATGAAATAATAATCATAAATATTTAAAAAAAAATATATATATACATATGTATATTTATTTTTGGCTCCAAATGCACTTATACCACTTTCAACAAAAAAAAAAAAAAAAAAAAAAAAAAAAAAAACAGCACAATTGATAAAATTACAAGTAGATTACTATTTACTATTAGTTTTTGGTTTAAATCTACATACATTATTCTTAAGCAAACCTAATAAAAAGAAACAGATGTCGTTGTTAAGTTAAGCAAACGCCAATAATGCAATTGGCAAATTGGCATAAATGCACAACATTTATTTACAAAAATGTATTTAACACTTATTGCCAATAATGTACAAAATGTACATATACACTCAAAACAGTATCAATTTATTACATATACAAACAAGCAATCAATTAGTTCAATAAACTTTTAATGATTTCAACAAATAGCATATTTAATAATTATAAAAGAGAAAAAAACTCACTCTCACTTTCACTCACCAGGGGAAAGTATAGAGTAGTTAAAAGGGAGAAATCCCAGTTGCTAATAATAAACAATTGTGAGTTAAATAGATGATATTTACATATAACAGCGTAGTACCGATCAAAGAGTGCTGAAAATGAAACCGTAGCTGGTTTCGAAAATGCATTACACTCGGCTAGTGTCGTACTCGATTTTTCATAATATTCTTAACAATAATCACATGAACTAAAAAGCCTGACAATATTAATTAAAACATCTACAGAAAAAAACTCTTAAAACAATTTTTTAAATCGCGTGAGATTCTGAATGCTAATCTATAATTTATTTCAAATATATCTACCTACAACTTTGTTGAAGACATTAAAACGCTACCACCAAGTCTGTATCAGTTATTGGCTAAAAGGTTATGGTACCATTTTTCGGAAAATTTACCAAGTCTCCAATATGTTGAGGCCCATAAAATTAAAACGCGAACTAATATTGCAAAAGGGGGCTGCGGTTTTACTCAGATCAAGTAGTACTATCGAACCTACAGTGTAATTTTTATTTTTTCCTAATATTATAAATTTTCTTAAAACAATTTTGAAAGTTAACTTAACGTTTTTTTATGATTTTCATAATTTTTTTTTTTTTTTTTATCAAAGCCAACAAACATCACACATATGTACATGTGTAAAATAACAACAAAAACACATTCAACAAAACATTACTATGTTTGAATTCAAATTAAATCGGTTCGAATGCCATTTCGTTTGACTCAATTTTAAACGTTTTGCTTTCAAGCAAAATTATTTTTCTTTTGCTGTTGTTGTCGTCGATGTTGTAAAGTGATTTTTTTTGAAGCACGTTCGTTTGTATTAAAAAAAACATTTTTTTCACACTGCTGATCATAAATTCTACAAAACAATTTGTGCTTTAAACAATTGTTCAAACTTTAAAATTGTTTTAAAGTTTTCATTTTTCAAATTAAACGTTAACAGACGATCAGTTAATGCTTAATTTTAATTCTGATAAAGGGACCTTTTTCGTAACATTAGTTTTTTAACCAATACATATAATAGGAAAATTTGTTTACGAAATTCCAAATAAATAACTTTATACAATTTATTTATTAAAATTTATTGCTAATAAATTTAAATATATTCAAAGGAATAAAAAACCAACTTATTTTATAAATTTACAATATGTACTTTAAAATTTTGTGTATATGTATGTATGTATATATTTTGTATATATATTTTTTTCTTAATGTTAAAATACCACGATTTATGCAAAGAAAGACAGTTTTAAATCTCTGTAAACTTCGTTTACCAATAGTTTATTTATGTGTTCTTATTTTTAAGGCAAATAGTTGTTGTAGAAGCTTTTAAATTGTTATAAATTAATTTTTTTTTTTAAACAACCACATTTTTACATTATTTTTAATTTGTAATTACAAAACAAAAATTATGACAATTGCAATTTTTCATCTGATAATCAGCTGGGCTAATAGGTCTACCTTGTTTATTGTACCATGGTTACGATGAATCTTTAAACAAACAAAATTTTCATTAAAAATATTGTGTATATATACAAGGGTTGCCAGACGGGGTTGTTTTGGCTGGATTGTCCATCTTTTTTGGTGCTGGTCCAGTTTCAAGCTAAAATAAAATTTGTTCAGCCAAAAAATTTTTCCTATTTTCATATTTATTGCCTTAAAATATTGTATAAATTTTTTTCTTGGAACATGATAACACACATTTGTTAAAAAGGATATTAATAAGAAAGGTGGAGAATCCAAAAAAAAAATATAAAAACACAAATTTCTACAAAAAATTAAAATATGCTAAATGGATGCAAGAGAAAAAAGATAACTACACGATTGGGTGTTAATTGTGTCAAACAGATATTATAATAAAATATGAAGGTTGCCGATCGCCAAATAAAAATTTTGGAAACAAACTAGCATGCTAAAATGGGAATGTCAGAAAAATTGTCCCAATCAATTTTTAAATTTTACTGTCCCAACAGAAACTAAAATTAAAACACAGATCGCCAGGGCAACAAAGTTAGTTTATGTTTACCACAACGTTAATAAAAATGTTTAAACAATAAAAAAAGTGACCGTTTCTTTCCTAAAAACATTTTTTTTTAAATGTTTAGCCTTTTAAGTAAGTTAGCCTAAGTAATCCTAATTTTTTTTGGTTAAACTTAATCTGGCAAGCCTAATGTATATGTATGTATGTAGGTTTAGTCTACATACAAACTTTTTATTAATATTAATAACAAAAATTAACTTCTCCCTTACATGTTCACATTGAATTTTTATATTTATTAAAGGTTTATAAATTTTAAAAACAGTTTTGGGTATGGAAGCCAAATGGGTTTTAATTAAAATTATGACCAATTTATGTAATAGCGATACGAAAATATTTTTCACTTACATTCACATAATTCATTTCCATTATTTTTAATTAAACATACATACATACATACATTTTTCAATATTTTTTAATATTTTTTAAAATCATTTATAAACGTACATAAATACTTTTTACAACATAAGGAAATGTTTTACATAAATATGTATGTACATATGTAACTGTATGTATGTATGTATCATATAGATTTAATAAATAACTTAAACAAAAACTTAACATATCAATCAACATTTATATAAAGACAAAAAAAAAAAACAAAACTAAAGAAACTATAAATAAAATATGTATTACCAAAAGCAAAAATGCAGTCGAAAAGTTTGTTGAGACGTAAAAATTAATTAAGAGCTTTTCATTTGTGCTCCTAAAAAAATAAAAACAGTGTTAAAGCTGCATAAGAATGTTGTTGCATTTAAATTTTTACTGTCTTCTTTTCTTTTTTTGCTTTTTTGTTTTTAAATTGTTAGAACTAATCGATCCGTTTTTAAATATCAATTTTAAATATCTTTTTGGACAAAAGCAAAAGATTTAAGAAAAAAACCCACCATTTATTTTTGCAAAATTATTAAATAATACATTTGTATATACGAAACAAACGCTGTAATATCAGTAAAAAAAAAACAATTTTAGTTTTATAAATTCATATGTATGTATGTACATTAGGGTGGTCTTTTTTCCAACTTTGTATTTTCGATTGTAATTTCCTCTTAAAATATTCGTTTTAGTATAAAAGTACGTTGTGCACAAAATTAGGGCAATCAGATGAAAGGAAGGCGTGGCGCATCGTCCCTCAAATTCAGACACCTGCCAAATTGATTATTGTTTCTTTATTTGCAATTAAATATTTTAAAATAGTCTTCACCACAACTGGCCTGAGTATATATAAGTTTGTCATTCTGTTATTAATTTTTTTTAATATTCATTTGCGAACCCATAAAGCACATATATTCTGAATCCTTAGAGATTTAGCCATGTCCGTCTGCCTGTGTGTTGGTTGAAATCAACTTTTTGTAGCCCAGCATTAAACTTTTGGAAATATTCCCGAGAAAATCATTATTAAAAAAGGTAATATCCATCAATTATCGGCTGAAGTATAAGCAGAAAAAGACGACTGACTTTTTTTAATTCTTCACAAAAAAATTAATATTTTGCAGCCTTTAGATCAACTAAACCCATGTTTGTTATATTTGTGTGTAGGACATGCCTTTCAGGTCTTTTAAACAAAAATTAGATTAATTGACCCAGCATCGGCAAACATATGGGCAAAAAACTCATATGGACAAAAATTTATATAATAAAAAAATTGACTTTTCTAAGACTTTTATTACCTTTCGGACATACTTGTAAATACCTTTACATGGTGAATGGTATACAAGATTCGGCACAGCCGAATATACCGCTTTAACTTGTTTTTTTGATAAAGCTGGTTTTAATTCCTCCATTAGCTTAACCGCCAATTCCTCTTACGATATTTAAGTCAACGTTTAAACTGGCATCATTGATTCAGTTTTCTGGATGTTTTTTAAAAGGTTCAAAGAAATACGAAACCTTTGAAAAAAGTTTAGTGATTTTTGCGATATTAAATGTTCAATATTTTTATTAACCTAATCGCCTATAGTATAAGGAAATGCAATTACTATTTTTATATCGCTATCAGAAGAAAGGTCCAAAGCCTGTACGCTCTTTCGATTCGTGTGTATCCTCTGGGTCAAAAAAAAAGTCAATGCTGCAGTTTCTGGTGTTAGGTAACACAAATGATTGCATTATCAAATCTTTCAATATCGTTAAATACAGCATAGGGGCTTTTGCAGCAACTGGTATCCACACTTTTAAATAAACCCTCTCAATAAAAAAGCGCAGATAGCTCGAATACCAATTTACTAACATTTTTTCAAGTCGAACTGGTTTCAAAATAAATATATCTTAAGGCAATAAATAGTTTTTGCCATCCAGCTTGCGTGATAAATTGCTCCACTAAGAAAAATTATACCTAATAGTCTTCACGTGGTTGTCTTATACTTATACTGTCTCGGATGTATTTCCTACTACTTAGTTCGTTTACCTTCCGATCTTCAGTTCCAATCAAGTAATTAGCCTTGAAATAAATGAATTTTAACTGTATTTAGATCTAGCAAAAATTATTGACATTATTGACATTGATTGGTGTAAAACTTTTACTATTTGCTAGGCCAATATGTAATATTTCATTCAAACGGTTTTTTTTAGCCAGGGATGTTAGATTCTTTTTCGAAAAACGTAAAATTTTAACAAAAATCGTCTTATAATAAATCAATTTCTATATTTTATTAAACAATTGAAACTTTTTAACATAAAATAGTGGAAAAATATTACCACTATATATGTATGTATACATATTGGAGTAATGTTTTTTATAACATTTTTGATAACGTTTAATAATTTAATAATTTTGGTTTTGTTAGGATTTATTTTACTAAATATTCTTTCAACATTATCAGACGATTTAAATTATTTACAAACTGACACAAGTTAAAAAAAAAACTGGTTTAATTTTTGGTAAATTATTTATTATTACTTTTTTACAAAATAAATTTACCCCTAATGAACATATATTAAAATCATTTAATTTTAACTTTCTTATTTCATTTCTATATTTTGAGTGATTTTTGGAGACCAGATTTTGAAAACTTTAGATTAAAGGAAGATTTAAGTGTTCAGTAGAATCCCACAAATTAGAACCACTTTGATTCGGGGATGGATCTAATTTTTAAAACCTTCTAATTTCTGGCAGATTTTTTTGAGGCAAAATAATAAAAAAAATTAGTTGCTTAAGTCAAAAGCAAAAATTTATTAACTGATGTTTAAGTGAAACGTTTAGTTTACACGAAAGAAGATTTTGATTTATTACCAAAAATATGTTAATTATTATAAAAAAAATGAGTAATTAGTATTTGGGTTTTACTATTATTTAAATTGAACAAAACGATGTCACGACTTAACATATAAGGAATATCAGGTGTGACTACATTAACTATAATAGGTATTTTGATTTTAGTGTTTAAAGTTAAAGTGTTTTGTTGCGTTTATAAGGCAACCGCATACAAAGTTAAAACATCAAATTTTAGTTTTTACCTGACAAAAGAAAGTAAACATCATTGTGACAGGTTTGTTTTTTTTTTTTAATTTAATTTTGTAATTCCCCATTTTAATTCTTACCCCAGTAATCAGAAAAAGAATAAAATTACTTAAAAAAATTAGAATCGAATTTGTGAGATTATACTGTACCATATTTGAATTGCTTTATTAAGGCATACATACATACATACTTAAGTATATGTAACAATTTTATATCATGACAAAGTTTAGCCCCCACAAAAACTTAATTAAAATATTGTTAATATATTCAAGTAACAATATCAAAAAATTTTCAAAATTAAAAGGTTCTGTATAAAATGGAATTGTAAGCAAATAAGTCAAACAATGAATTGCGGTTATTTAGACTTGAGTCTTTTCTATACATTTATTAATTCCAAACTGAAAAAACAGGCAATTTTAGTTAGTGGTTTAGAATTTCTGTTAACTTACATGTAAGTAACATTAAAAAAAATTTATATATGTAAATACTATGACGTACTGTAAACACACACACACAACCATACAAATATATATTTGAACACACATACGCATATACTTACATACACACGTATTTATGCATACATACATACATATATATGTATATATATGTATATTATATTATATTATTATATATATTATATTATTATATATATGTTGTTTATACATCATTACTCTTATAGTTTTACAAATTGCTTTGTTTGTTAGTTTTTGTAAAACTTGTTAAATTAAAAAAAAACCTCATAATTAAAAATCTTTAAATCTTATATAATAATTTATATTAAAATATTTTTAAAATTCTACATAAAAAAAAAACATAAACATATGTATATGTAGTATAAAGTAAACATACATATGTAAGTAATAACAGAACGACTGATTAATTCAAAAATAATTATATAAAAAAATATAAATTAAAAAAATGCATATAAACAAATTTAATTAACTAAATAATAATCGTAATGACACTAGAAACCAAAAATAATAATAAATTATTTATTGAATAACATAAAAATATCAAAAAATGCGATTTACATATATTTATTTTGCCTTTGAAATTATTAAGTTGCGTTTTCCAAAAAAAAAGAAGAAATAAAGGTAAGCGTAAGGATCCAAACTTTAGATACTTGAAAACGTACATACAAATGTATGTACATATATTTTAAATTTATAAAAATAAATACATGTGTAATATAAGATATATTCTAGGTTAAGTTTTTCATTCGGAAATTTCGTTCATTTTGCAGGATATACCAAAAATTGAATATTTTTCTTTCATCATTGTTTAAAATTAAAAATTTTTAAATTTCTTATGTTTACTTTAACAAAGTCAATAACTCCTGGAGTGAATTTAAATTTTATTACCAGAAATCGTTACGTTTTACTTTTTAAAAACGTTGGTTTATTTTGCCTAATATAAACCCGGCTTTATTTTATTGAAAAAAAACTTAAACAAAATTTTTTTACTATTCTTTATTTTTTCAAAACAAAACTTGTTACGATAGCAGTTTATTTACTTCAAACTAAATGAGCTCTGTTCTTACACACCGACTATTAAGCTGAATTACACCTTTCTTTACACCAGCGCTTGGTTTTTTAAAGCACCTAAAATTTTCCGGATTTTTAACAGAAGTTGTACAACAGTATTTTAGGAGATATGTTTGTGTATAGATTGAAAATACTTTTTTGACACCCCTTTGGATACCGCGCTTTTTGTTTTTTGTTCATGGCTTAGTAAGTGCTACATTTCTCTCTTTTTTTTAATTTACTCCGACGTCAAATTCTAGTTAGACAAACTATTTTTAAAATTAATAACACTACCTACATGAATCTTTTGCTTTAACAGTATTTATTTCTATTGATTAACAAATAAGTTAAGAAGGTTTAAAAAAATAAAAAAAATGGATTAAAAAGTATTGAGTCACTTTAATAATGGCTATTATTAATGACAACCAAAATTATGTTTTTAATGCACTACTAGACAAGCAAAAGTCCGTTTTAAATTTTAAGCAATCGAGCAAAACAATTTACGGCTTAATTATATTTTAACTCTAATAAAACTATGAGTTGGATGTAAATATCATCTTTTTTAATTCACAGTATTTACATTAGAAAATACAATATGGTGAATGATTGTCGTCGTTAGTCATATTTTCTAACACTAGTTGAGTTAGAAAGAAATTTACCACAGCCATTGAAAGGTTTTTCTGTTTAGGGTTTCCAGTTATTTTTTAAACCTTATCCCCGATTTTTAATTTGTCTTCCCCGAAAGTTTCCAGAAATAGCTATTTTCTTATCCCATCTTTATGGAAACCCTGAACAGAAAAAGCTTTCAGCTTTTAGCTTTAGCATATTTTTGTAATTCTTTCGTGCCAACTTAAAAAATCAAGTGCTAGATCTAGCACTAAAAATGCTAAAATGGCAAGCCTGATACATACATATGAACATATGTATGCACATACAATGTAAGTGCATTTTCGAAAATCGTGCAACAATAAAATTGATAAGAAAAACAAATTGATAAAGAACCTAAGCACTTAGCCGTGAATTAAAGAGAACGGGAGTGATCGTATGTAAACAATTTACACTAGAATAGTTCATGACTATAAAACCTAAGTAGCTTAACTAATAACATTTTGAACGATTCAGTCAGGCCATAAGAGCAGAGCAGAGAAAAGAAATGGATTTTATTTCAGTGGGTCAGTTTTAAAAAATATATTTACGTACATACATATGTATGTATGTATTTACTGTATACCTAAAGTACGGATGCATATTTTTTGTATTTTAAGAACATCAACATAGACGCCTTAATCCTTTAACAGGCCAGTGGATACTTGTGTGTCCGCATCGTATGCTAAGACCCTGGTCGGGACAACAGGAGTCACCACAAAAAAACGATTTGTTGGAATTCGATCCAAAGAATCCACTTTGTCCAGGCGTCACTAGATCTAATGGCATCGTAAGCAACAATAACACAATTACATACATATCTGCCTACAAATACGTATTAAATTACTTAGTGTTTCATTTGTTTCTAGGTAAATCCAGTTTATGAGGGCACATTTGTTTTTACAAATGATTTTCCAGCTTTGTTGGAAGATGTACCTTCACCGCCGGAAAGCGATGACCCCCTGTTTCAGGCAGCTGCAGCCAGAGGTACATGTAGAGTAATGTGTTTTCATCCAAAATCCAATTTAACTTTACCGCTTATGACGCTGCCATCAATTGAGAATGTTATTCGCGAATGGGTTAATCAATACAATGAACTAAGTCAGAAATATACATGGGTGCAGATATTTGAAAACAAAGGTTCTGCAATGGGCTGTTCAAACCCACATCCACATTGTCAAATATGGGCTTGCTCATTTTTGCCCTCGGAACCTGATCTTAAGAATAAAAATTTGAGAAAGTACTTTGAAGAGCACAAAAGACCATTGCTAAATGATTATGTGACAAAGGAACTCAAACGTAAGGAACGAATTGTTATTAAAAATCTCGATTGGGTTGCTGTTGTTCCATATTGGGCTGCCTGGCCATTCGAGACTATGATAATATCTCTTAACAATAACAAACGCCTTAATGACCTTTCTGAACAACAACTTAAAAACTTAGCTCAAATCATAAAACAATTAACAACCAAATATGACAATCTTTTTAAGTGTTCTTTTCCCTATTCAATGGGTTTTCACGGTGCTCCCTCTGGTGACATGTACTCTGACGATGATAACCATTGGACTTTGCATGCAATATATTACCCACCCTTGCTACGATCTGCTACAGTTCGAAAGTTTATGGTGGGTTTTGAGTTACTTTGTCAAACTCAAAGAGATTTAACAGCTGAACAAGCAGCTCAACGTTTAAGAGAACAAGATGAAAATAAACATTATCTTAACAACTAGCTAAACAAAAAACAATCATAAGATACATTGTGGTAGATTATTGTTTGGCTTAAGGTCATAAATTTATAATTATAAAAAAAATCCAAAATTAAAGTTGTTGTTTTTATTTGAAAAATATTTTTTATTATAAAAATTCGCATATCATCTTCAGGGATTTATTTTAAATTTTTAAACGGTTATATTGAGTTAAAAACTTCTTATTTGTTTAAAAGTATATACAACTGGTTTTTAAAATAACCGTATAAAAATTGCAAAGTCTTTAAGTACCATTAACGGTTTACTCGTTGAGACCAAATACATATTTGGTAACAAGGATAAAAAAAGTAAGGAATTACATGTTTAAACCCATTAAAGGTATAAAAATGCATATTTAAACATTCAAATCGGGTTAATACATATATATGTATGTATATAAATTTATTTTATCTAAAATTATGAGCAGTAATAAAACAGTATTTCTATTTACGAATCGATTATGGATAGCAACCAAAATTTAGTTGGGTTGCCAGATAGATACTACAACTTTACGGAAAACTCGGTAACTAATACATACAGCGGCGTGAATAAGTGATGCACAATATTTTAAGGTTTAATATACATACCGTTGCTGTTTTTCAGACTCCAAAACCAAATCCAATGGCCTTAAATACAAGTGCCAGCGAATTGACTACGCGTCAAGTGTTACAAAAGTCTAGTTGCAGCAGTTAAAAAAACCCCGTTCCTTACTGGAAGAAACGTTGAAACTTGCCTGAAATCTTACAAGCAGCACGAAAATTTGCTCCTCAAGAATAATAACTAGTAATATAGAAAAACAAAACTAAGGTTAACATATTCCAATCTAATGAAATTAATGCCATTTGGGAAACTATTAATTAACGAGTTAAAAGTACTGAGCTGAGAGCATAATGCTAAAATTGGATAATAGGTTGCCTTAGTTAAAATCAACCGTCATACTATAGAAAAGTTGCGAAATTAGTTCAAAATTCTGCGTATTCGGTTAATAAAGTAATTTTCCAACAAGACGGAAACTGTGGGCACACGACCTAAATATCTAAAAAATTGCTTGAGAAAAAAAAATTATTGTAAGGAAAAAGTCAATTTAAATTAAATAATTTGTTTGTGGACAATTGTGATAACCATCTTAATAAATTTGATCCTTTCTGAAAAAAAAAACAATTCTAACGTTTCTTTTAAGTTTTTTCAATAATATTTTTATTTTTTTGTATTACAAGAACTTACATACATATGTATAATTTTCCAATCATAAAAATCGAATATTTAAAAAAAACATCACAAATTTTTTATTTTTTTTTTAATTGAACTTTTATATTTCATTTATGTTTTTATATATGTACATATGTATGTACATACTTTTCTAAATTATAATTGAAAACAAAACAAAAATGATAAGAGATCGCAAAAAAAACTACAAATTTAACAGTAAACTAAACCATTTTTCAGTAAAATTGAGAAAAAACTTCAAATAAAATTGGGATTTTATATTTGAAATTGAGAAAATTCCAAACGAAAGTAAGAATTTAAAATTAAAATTAAGAAAGTTCCAAATGGAATTGAAATTTTTAATTTGAAATTGAGAAATTTTAAAGTGAGAAAATTCCAAATGAAATTAAGATTTAAAAAATTTTAAGAAATAATACTTTGCACGGAAAAATATATAATATAAAAGCTTTTTATAAGCAACCAACATCAATGAACACTCACAAAATTAACGAATTTGTCAGAGCTGGAAAGCTAGTAGGAAAAATGGTTGTTTTCGTGTTAGACTCCGCACAATACAATAACTGCCTACACACCGCGGCTCAAACATGTACTTGATTAGCGCAAATGGTATGTGCATCAGGTGTTATTGAAATGAACAGTCGTAAAGAGCTGACAGCGCAAATGGAGTGGATCAAGAGTTCTTGAAAAATGGGAATAGTTGTTAAGGAATTGAATTATAAGTTTTTGGTTTGTGACATTGCTCCCAGCCACAGTCGCTAACAACTTATTTTCGAAAACGCGTTTACGATTAAGTGCCTATTCACCAATGCTTAACCCAATTGAAATTATTTGATCCAAAATAATAAGCAATGTAATGCAAAAATGAATGTACCAAACGTAAGTTCCCTCAATGTAGGAAAACAGAGGCTTGGTTTTTTGGAAGAGGTTATTAATGCTTCAGGACGTGTATTACCACTGGAGATTGCAGTAGACTAACACAGCTATTCTTTACGTTAATTATACCAACTACAACGTTTTGCTAGTCTGCCTTTAATCTGGAAGATATGCCTGTTGGTCAATAAAACTGCCAACAAAGATTTGTATTTACTTTCTTTTACTAATTTTTTCGTATGTTTAACATATACATATGTTATTATTAATTAAATTAAAAATTTGTATAGGTCCATCATAGCATTTTCTCATTTTCAAATTAAAATTTCTTAATTTCATTTGGAATTTTCTCAATTTTAAATTGAAATTTTTAATTTCATTTGGAATTTTCTTAACTTCAAATTGAAATTCTTAATTTCATTTGGAATTTTCTTTATTTCAAATTGAAATTCGCCATTTCATTTGGATTTTTCTCAATTTTAATGAGAAATGGTGTGTTGTGTATTTTTTTTTATAATATTTTTAAAAATACGCAAAAAAATCGTCTTGTAGCTAAGTAAAAAATTAAAACGGTAAATTTGTTTAAAGATTATTCATTTTTAAAAAAGTTTATTTTTAAGCGAAAACAACAGTTGTTTACATAATTCTTGTAAGTATTAACGACTTTTATCTTTTTTTTAACGGCATTTTCGTAACAAGCTAACAAACATCAAAACTTTTTCAACACTATATATATCCTATATTGAAATAAATGTTTTTTTAGTCGATGCGGCGTCTTTTTCTCTATCGAACGGTATCAAAATGTCATATAACGTAAAAAATAGATTTAGCAGATTTACACTCTAAGCAGACGATATACAAATGTACATACATACATGTAAATAAATTAATAATGCTTAATATATACAAATTATGTAATTGTAAGCAGTACGAATATACAGGTATGTAAGTGAATATATTCACTATTTAATACACAACTATAACTAAGTAGATAATTATTAACTAAAGTTTAAAGCATTTAAATCAAACATTGTACAAAACCTAAAATTTTTTCATTACTGCACGTTGTTCCAAAGACTGCATTTCGCTTAGTAAAACAGCGACGTTGTAACGCAAACGATGAAACATGGAGAATGGAAGTTCAAGGGTGCGATATCGACCATCTGACAGTTGAAAGTGTAAAATAATTGTTGGTGTGACAGCAAAAGGTTCACGCAATAAACTTTTTTGTTGACAGAAGAATAAAAATTAAAAAACTTGCATTTTATTTTTCACGTTTTATCAAAAGCTCTTGTTTTAAAACATACACATGAATATGTATATGTAAATAAGTACATCCTTATGTACATATGTGTATATATGCTATCGAATTTTAAAAAATTGAAAATGGGGTCAAGTTCTCGCATTCGAAAGCGATCAAGGTTGAGGGATTCTTTTTAGAACTCCTATACCGAAAGCACAGAAAACTTGCAAGTTCGAGTAAAGTTTCAATCGCTTTCGGATAGTAGAATTTGGCCCCTGAGCTTTTAATGAAACACGTTTATTTGTAAGTCATCTAACATACCGTTGATGTAATGATATATTAATGCGCCACTGTAAATTTTTTGCACAGCATCGGACCAGTTTGGCCTCCACAAAGTTTTTTGTTAAAGAAAGACGATGATTGTGTAAAACTTTCGTTAAATCCTCAATACATTCGTCACTAAATCTGCATTTACACATATATACCAAACAATATTACATATGTACGTGCTTTTGTAATATATTTAATATTTTGCATTATAAATTACCTAAGATCCTCTTTTAAACAATCTTTGAATTCTTCTGGTTTTACTGTGCCCTTGGGGGTGCGCAAAAATATCTGTATTATTTGCAAAACAGCTGCGAAAAGTTCACAAAAATTATCGGGAATACTGTGACCAGCATGTGTTAGTTTATTTAACGCTAAATCTAACACCTCCGGAGAACATTTACTACTTTCAATGTAATGCACAGAGACTTGGATGAGAACCCTCATAACTGGCTTTGTTAATTGCGAAAAATACTTAACATATGGCTTAACAGTTTTAATAATAGCAAAACGAAAATTATTTGACATTTCAACGATGGATTTAGGAATAAAATGTCTATCTTTGCGTATAAATGCTTGGTTGTATATGCTTTATTTTTGTTTACGATTCCATGATACAATAAATGCGGTAGCCTGACAACAGAGGTACAAGCCGATCGGCTCAAAGACGACGGCGCGCCGCCGATTACATAGATTCAATCTGCTCATCCCCAACAGGGATGATGAATTTTACAAAATTTCAAAAAAATAACTACAATTTATAAATATTATATTTTTTTAAAAATGTATTGCCAATAAGAGGTAAAATAAATTATTGATCGACCCGCCGCCGACTGAAAACTGTCAAGCCGCTGCCGTCGAAAATTTTGCATCGGCTTGTTTCTCTGCCTCACAGCGCCAGCAGATTTTTTTGACATCATAACTGTTAACCCAAGGCGAATTCATATGGGAAACTGAATTTTTAAATAAAATAACATTCTCAATATATCACAATTTCGAAAATATATGAACTTTAAGCCAAAATAAAAAACTGTTAGTAAAGTTATAGATTAATAAGTTCAACATATAATAAATATGACAATCAGTAAATTATAGATTTTAAAATATTTATAGTCAATGCTGCCATATTCTTTTTCAAAACTCTTTAAATTTCTGCAAAAAAAACCAACAAAATACAAAATACCATTGTAATTATTTTATATATCAATGTGCCTTTTTTACAAATCATTTTAAAAAATTCTAAAATTGCATGTGTTTTTATTTCAATGTATTTTAAAAATAACATACATATGTTAATAATATACATAAATACAAATGAGTATGCATGTACATACCTATATAAAATATTTAATTCATCAATCAATTTGTTTAGTATGACGAAAAAAATTTCTTACATATGCACCTATAACCACGGAAACCACAAATATGCTTTAAAAGTGTTTTATGCGCATTAAATATTCTAAAGACATCGGGTATCTGACTTAAATTGGAACGGGGTTTTTGAATTTAATAAGACAAGATGTTATTGGTAATTGTTATTGCAATAAACAACAAAATATTGACTCAAATTTTCAAATAAAAAGCATTGTCTGTTAGATCTTTATAAACTTTTATAAATTGAAAATGTTCTTTCTTCATGTACCGATGTGATTGCCGCATATTTAAAATACAATATTTCCTTAATATTATATTTTAAAACTTGTTTTAATGACGTTTTTGCAAAATGTTTACATATACATTTTAATTCATCTAGACCTTCGTTTTTTGTTATAATTTTTACAAGTTTAGTTTTAATATCAATTTTGTATTGCAGTATTTTATCTTGTTAGTATTTTAAACGGCAATACTTATATTTATAATACCAAAGACTCTATATTTATATAGATATAGAGTCTTTGATAATACGTTCTATAAAAACAAATTCGTAATTTGCATATGGCGTTTAACAGTTTGGAATATTATTATTCTCTATATACAATTTGAGATGTAAATGGAGGAAATGTAGCAACCATTACTTTTTTAGAAAACATTGTTTTTTTTAATATTAAAATATGCACTAAAAGAGTCAAATATGCTCTAAAAACGCGAAAATGCTGTAAGAATGCTTTTGAGACAAAAATATGAATAACAATGCGTGACATGTAAAATATGCAAGAATATGAACAAATCGATGCCAAAACTTATAAAATGTTCTGAAATAGCTAAATTCCTAAATGAAATAGTCACAATACATCACACAGGAAAAAACATGAAATTGCATATTATGGTTTCCCTCTTCATAACATAAAGTTGGAATTTTTAATTTATTTCTTATATTTTTATACCCTTCACGACAGGTGGCAAAGTTTAGGTTTGTTATTCCGTTTGTAATTTCTACAATATTCTTTTGGAATCTTATATATATATTCTGGATCCTTTTAGATAGATAGATATAGATAGTTGATTTAGGAATGTCCGTCTGTCCGTGTGTTGGCTGAAATCAAGTTTTCCTAGCTTCCATATGTCACCCAGAATTGTATGTGGTATCAAACTTTTATAAAATATTCACGACAAAATCGGTAGTGAAAACTGGCAAAAACTGACATATAAGCAAAAAAAGACAACCGCCATGTTTGAAAAAAATTGGACTAATTGGCCCAGAATCCGCAAAGTTATAGACGAAAAAGCACTTACTTGTTTGTTTTTTTTGTACTATACAGTTGACGCTAATCTATATTTATAAAATGGCAACAATAATAAACATACTATTTTCTGGACATACCTATAGAATGTTTTGTATTAGTATAAACATTTGGTACTATAAAAAGTATATTATGGTATATTACGTAAATTATTACTAAATGAAACTCAAAATTTTTTATTTACAACATCATTTTAACAGAACTGCTTAAACTTAGAAAATGACTGTAAATATAATTTTTAACTGAAAAATTAAAATGTGTTGTTTTTATAATAATTGTTTATATCAATGTTTAAGAAATGGAGACCATGTAATGATAAAATGCGAAATGTAAAAATTTGCCATTAGTTGTTGTAAGCATGCTGCAACTATATTTTTTTTTTTTGTGTGAGGATAAACATATGTACTTACATATAAACAACATATATTTTTTCAATAAATTTTCTGAAAGTGTTATTTTATTTTTTATCAGGAAATGCGTTTTTAAAGTATATTAACTATAGTTGTCTAAATTCAGAGCCACATTCATAAAAAAACCTTTTTTCCAATTACATATGTATATAAAACAAATGTGTCGTCATTTTTGATATAATAGGAAATATTTAAATAATATTATACACCGAGTTTTTAAAACTTATTTTTATTTTAAAGCATCTTTATACTTCAATCCAATTTATCGTTTGATATTGTGTTTTGAAATTAATTTTGCGGTAGTTATGAATTTAAAATTGTTGTTGCAACTGAGCAACAATATAAATTGTTTTAAGTTGTTAAAAGACTTATTCGTCATATTTAAGACCACGTACATTTTTGGCACCAAAATTAAGCAACATGACGACAAATCGTCAAATCTTGCAACCGTGCATAAAAAATGCAATATTTTGGGTATTCAAATAAAAAATTATACCGAAATAATGCCGAAACATTGAAAAAAAAACTATTTAAAATATAGGTATAGTTATTTTATTTCGTTTTTTATTTTGCTTTATGACTTACATTTCAATTTCACGTCATTTGTTTAAACATTCAGTTTGAACTCTGTTATATTTTTAACAAAGGACAGGCTGACAGACAGAGTTAGATCGTCTTAGATTTATAAGAGGATTAGGAAAATATGTTTTTTTTTAGGTCTCAAACGAATATACATATATTCAATATGATATAAACGAAATATTCCACAAATTCTTTTTTGTTGTAGGTATAAAAGGCCGTCTGGTTTATATATGTATGTTAACAAATTACAGAATATGAATTGGTTAAATGAATTTAAAAGCCCGTACCAATCCTCTCTGAGTGCAACGTACTACGCTAGCCAGAAGAGAAAACACATACAAGCAAGTGTTTGTGAATGTATTTTTCTATTTATGATGGTACCCAGTTTTAGCTTGGTTTTAGCTGTTTCATTGCTCAACTTTTACTTTAGTTGTTTGTAAAACGTCGGTTGCGTCGGTATTGTCTTATTAAGAACTAAAAGCGATGTAAAATAATAGATACAAAATTTAAACAAGAAATTTATTGGAATTTTTGATGTTAAAGCAAAACAAGTATTGAGGGTGTGTGTGTGTCATTGTGTAGAATGCTTACAAATACACCAAGTAGTTTGGTTCACAAAATATATGGATTTTTCTCAAAAAAGAAACAAATTTTAACTTACAACAGGAAAATAAAATTTTTTAGATAATTAAAAGTCAACATTACGTCTTTAAATTTTTACTTAATTATCTTTATAGGTAATTGATAGAATAGTGTTTTTAAAATGAATTGCATAATTCTTTATATAAAAGTTGTTCCAAAGTGTTTTTATGTTAATTTCCAGGAGTTTTACAAGAATTTTTCCAATTGTTAATATGAAAAATATTTTAATTATTTCAAAAGTTTCATACATGTTGGTTTATGTAGTAAATAAATTAATATACATACATACATACATATGTATGTAACAGTTAAGAATTACATATTATTATCTTTAAAGATAGTGACATAATAGTTAATTGTACGAATTACAGAAAAACGAAGCAAAATAAGTCCTTGAATTTTTTTAAGACAAAACAATGCATACATACATATGTACATGCATATATTAACTTACATATGTGCATACAAACATATACATACATAGGTATACGAAAATTATTTTTTCTTTATCTCTATGTAAAGAGTTTGAAATTGATCAATGTTAATTACATCTTTGACCTCAAACACAATACGACACACAAATGTGTTTCCAGAATGACTCAAGATGATGTCAGATTAAATTCTATGGTGGCTACATCGTTGCGATAGTTTGCATTAAGGAATCCTTAAGAGTGACTTGTTTGTTTATTATTATTTTTTTGAAGACTGGGGAGGTTTGTACACGTGCATATGAATATAAATACATTGTACATATCTACATACATATGTATGTATGCACTATAATAAGATTTTAATACTTTGTTGTCGTCATCGTTTTTATAGCCGATGACAAGCAACAATAAACAGAAAAAAATAAAAATAACAATAAAAAACAAAAACAAAACAACTGATTTTGTTACAATTGCAATACCAACTCTTATATAACGTTTATTTAGGGTTGATTCGTTGCCTCTTTAATTTCCTGCCTACGAAATTTTAGTTCTCATTTTAATAAAGTTATTTTTACTGTTGACATTTTCCGATATTCTTACTGACATAAAGTCCTTCAAAAAGAATGTAAGCACTGTACAGTTTCAATTCAATTAAACTTGTTTCGTTTCGAATAGAGCAGTATTAAGAATATGAAAAACCAAGCAGCGAAGACAACGTAATTGCAAACTATTAAATTATAAAATAAAATAAGAAATAAAAAAAAGAAAGTAAAAGAAAAACACGAATTTATATACATATGTACATATGTATGTATGTACTTACATACATATGCTCACAAGTTTGTGTAACTAATTGTTTAAATAATATTATAAGAACCTAGATACATACATATACATAAGTTCGAACTAATAACTAAATACTTATCGGACTGCATAACGTGTTGTTGTGTCTTCGCCCTTGTCAATAATATAAGAAATGAATACTCGCCGTCATAAAAGTGCTGGTGGAAGGGACGGCGTTGGCGATAGTGGTGTTAATTTTCCATTGTCATTGCGAATCTGTTATGCTTTTCTACTAATTTTGCTACCACAATTGGCAGGTTCAACTGTTTTAGACAAGTTGCGTGATGATCCAGATTTATCGCAGGTAAGAAACCAATTACTTTATTCAATTTGTAAATCTTATCAACACAGTTTTTTAACATGAAAATTATTTTAACTCGAATATTTATGTACGTACTTGTATGTACCTATGCATAGTTCTTCATTTTTAAGAAAATTTAAAATTGATTTCTTAACAACTAAAACAAGATGGTTAAATAAACATGTGCACATCATCCATCTTCTTCGTATTTAATATTTTTCAAATTTTATAACAAAAAAAAAAATGCTTTTTTAAATAGAGCTTTAAATTAATAAAAAAAAATTTTAATATTGCCTTCCTGGAAAAAAATCATTTAGTTCAACGGAAGGAAAGTCGCATGCATTCAATGTAACTGGTATCTCTTTACAAAAATTCTTATTTTTACTATAACAAGTTTAAATGCAATGTTTGGATGTGCGTAATCGTAATCGTAATGGTTTTTACATAAAAAATACACGCATAACGAAAAAGGGAAAAAAATAATTTAGAGCGCTATATTCGGCTGTGCCAAATAATATATACCCTTTACTACGTGTATTTTTGTATGTATGTGTGTATGCGTGTATATGTAAACTTATGTATGTAAGTTATGATATTAATTTTAGTCCATTTTCGTCCATAAATTAGTAATTTTTTTTTTAATTTCCATGTCATGTTTACAAATACATATAATAATTTTTGTGTAAAAAAAAATTTTTATTTTGCTTATATCTCGTTAAATGTCAGTTTAACTGTCATTTTAGTGATTTTCAATAGCAATAATCCCGGGGAAATTTCTGATCGTTTGATACCAATAACGTGTCCGTACGTCGGGGGGCTGAGAAAACTTGATTTATAAAGACGGACAGACAGACAGACAGGCGGACAGACGGACATGGCTAAATCGACTTTCCTATCTATAAGGATCCCGAATATATATACTTTATGGGGTCGTAAATAAATATTGTAGATATTACAAACGGAAAGTCAAACTATATATACCCTTATCACCTGAGGTGAAGGGTGTAATAACTTCGGTGTAAAAAATCTTGGTTTTTACCGATCATCAAAAGCAAATTTTTCGAAACATGTACTATTAAGGACCCTAAGGGGCAGGCTAAGATCACAAAATCGACTTTTTTTTAGCAAATCACAAATAAATTTTTGTAGAAATTACAAACATAATAACAATAACATTTACATACATTCATCTATATAATTAAAATAGTAACGTGACTGGTTGATTCATCTTCACATAGCCCAAACGCATAAAACTAGAGACATGTACTTTGGACTGTGGGTTCCTCTCCTGTTGTATAAATCCACTAAGAAGGGGTTGTTGGAAATTCAAGTATTTAGGGGGGTAAAAAAGGGAAAAATCGTTAATCTTATATCTTCTAAACTAAACAAGATACAAACCTTATTTAAAAAGCAATGTATTCTGACAAAAAAATAAGTAGATAAGGCGTCTGGTACTTTTTTTGAAATTTGGATGCCTGGGGGTTAAAATGGGTATAAATTATATTTTGTTTTTTTTTGGGCCCTTATAACAACTTAACCAATAAACAAAGAGACATAATTTAAACTACGTTCGTCACTTCTCTCCAAAAATCTCTTAAAATAAAGAATAAGTTTTCGATACTTTTTGGAAATTCAAACGTATAGGGAGGGATAAAAACGGGAAAAGTGTTAATTAGTAAAAAAAAAAGATCCGATTTGAATGAAACCTACCTGGTAGAAAAAGGGGAAATTTTGAGTAACCATTTTGGGGTAGCGAAGCAGACTGGGTCCATGCTAGTTTGCTCATATGTATGTATGTATGTACACCCAGAATATTTTTACAGTAACTGTGAGAACCATAAAATCTCTCGATAACTAGTACATTTGTTGTGTAAACCGTTTATCATAAGCGCTAAAAATCAAGCTAATTAGCAGTACCTAGTGGCCTAGTGCAACAATAATTGTTAAAACTGCCTAAAAATATATATGAACATTTACAACATGACAATAAGCCCCAAGTTAATCATAAAACGATTTAGAAAGGTTCAAGGTTATCTGATTCGTTTTGTAAAAAGCTTTTTGCCTAATTTTATATATGTAACTTCGAAGTTAATTTATTCAAGTAACGTCTACTTAAACTACTTATGTCGAAAATTTTTCATATATCAATCTTACCACAGTAAAGTACGTATTTGATTAATCTAGATCGATAGATACTGTACAAATACCGGGTTCCGTTAAAAAATTTTGAATAAAATCTAAAGATGTACGCCAATTTCAATTCTCAATTTGCCTAAAATAAATTTCACTATATCATACTGGATAAACAATTTTTTGTTGCTTGTTTATTTTTTGAGAATTTTTAGAAAACAAAAATTTTTAAATTTTATATAAAAAATATTTATAAATAAAACTACTAAGCAAATTAAATAACAGTTGAATAGAACAAACCGTTCTCCAATTACACTAACATATGACATAAAACTACCTTCATTTTTTACATCAATAATATCTCGAAAACTAGAGCTGGTAAAAATATTCTTCTTATATATTTGCAAACTGTTTTATATATGTAGTCATAGTCATAGACAGACAACTTAAAACTAACAAAATCATCGTATATTGTTGCATTCAAAATTTCTTCAAATGTTAGTCTTTCATGTTGTATCTTCACATCTTTCAGAAAAAGTATAGTGCATTTTTTTAGAATCTTATCCATAAATTCTTTTATGCAGCTGTTTTTCATATGAAATCAATAATTTTTTTTTAAAGCAAGTGGAAACAATTTTTGTTTGTGTTTTACTAGATAAATCTGGATCTTTAAAAAAATTTAAAAGTGTGCAAATTTTTACTTCTCTTCTTTTACAAATCCGAATTTTCAGAGCGTTAGACATTGCCTTACATATCGGATTTAAATTTGAATTTATTTGTTATCATAACGCATTTACAATTATATCAGCAGTAACTAAAGTAACAGCTCTTCGACGATGTGCCTTGGCTGGCAATTGAATGGGTTTAAAAACGTTTAACAGGTTATTTCAAATGATAATATTATTATTTTCATTTCACAGCTTACCGCTTTTAAAATCATTCAAACACACTTCTATTGCATTTCAGAAAATCCTGGGAAATCCCGCACAAATTTCCCAGAATTTCTTTCCCGGAAAATGTGTGGGATCCCGGGAATTTTTTTCCTGGAAATGAAACTCTAATATGCTTGTATGTAAATAAAACACATAGTATACATATATACGAAAAACATTGCATTAAATATGAACACTATAAATAATTAATATCAAAGCGAATTGTTGTGGGTTCAATTCTGAGCACCACGTCATGATTGACCTTTTGAATTGTCGTTCATTGTCAACGAACGGTTATTATGTTTTATGATCTAACTTCCTGTGCATCTGGCATTATTATTTGATGCTGACATTAACATCATTATCATGAATTTGCACAATGTGATGGCACTTCCATCTATTATTTTTATTTAAGTTTCTTACAAATTGAACTGCAATAAAACAGTTTTTTCAAAATTTTAAAAGTAATGTTAACCATTTAAGTGCTTTTTGGCCGGTCAGCACAGCAAGTTTCTAATACACAATTTGTATTTCATTGCCTTAAATAAATTTTCATAGGTAACACATGTCAGTTGATTTTAAGTTAAGATTGATTTGCTTTCAGATAAGTAGTTGGCAACTTTTATCATTTCTTCTGTACAATTTTTAATTATCTTGTCTTTAAACATACATATATACCTACATATGTATTTTAATGTCTGTCATGTTTGTAGCGTGAGTTTAAGTAAGTATGTGGGCGGCCGTTTCATTTCATAACAATTATAAGTATCACAGCTATGAATGTAATGATGATGATGATAGTGACGTTGATGCGCTCATTTGTTCAATTAAATTTAATTAAAGATTAAAGCAGAAACGGCGTTGACCTTAATGTTAATGTCGATAAGTATTTTAAAGATACGCTGCTATTTTACAAAATAAAAAGTGTAAATACATCAAATATCTCTTAAAAAAACTAAATACATATTTAACAAACAATAAGTTATAGTATGCTAAATGCATGTGCGTATTAGGGTTGGGCAAAAAATATCGATATGCATATCAATATATCGCTATTTTTTTAAATCAATCGATATATTTCGTCGATATATCACTTTGCAATATATCGATATAACAATATTTTTTCTTGCAATTTTATTTCGATATTTTTGAACTCTGAGTTTGTATTTAATGTTATTAACACGGAAACCGTAATACGCAAAATGCGTGTTTTTTTTCTGTGCGACGTATTGAGGCAAACTTTCAGAACTTTTTATGAATTTTGTCATCGATTTGTTAGTGCATATTTGTGCATATTTTACACGTTACAGCATTTTTTTTTGCATATTTCTGTTTAAGAGCATTTTTGAGGTTATTTGACTCATTTAGTGTATAGTTTGATATATTTAAAAATATTTTTTTTGTATAGAGTATGTATTAAAATTCATATAGAGTATTACCGTTTAAAATGTTAATAAGATATAAGAAGCAATACAAAATTTGATATTAAAACTACACTTGAAAAAATTATAACAAAAGACGAGGGAACATCTGTGTCAATATTTTGTTATTTATTATAATAACAATTACCAATAAAAATCTTGTCTTATTTAATTCAAAAACCATCCCAATTTAATCAATATTTAGAGGTTAAATTTTTTATGTAGCATTTTTGTTTCTTGTTTTATTTATTTTATTTTTTATTTATGCTGTTGAATATTATTTTCCAAATAAAGCGATTTTTGTTTTTTTAAGAGCATATTTTTTTATGTTTTTAGAGCATATTTTTAAGTTTTAACTGCATATTTAATGCGGATAAAACACTTTTTTATAGCATATTTTTGATTTTTCTGGTTATTTAATCGTAAAAAAATCTTCTCGTCACAGTCTTAGCCGAATATACTGTTATAATGTAGGGGTGTTGCGAATGTTTGCACTTGAATTCGCATTCACAAAAATTTATGCAAATATTTGAAGCGAAGACTTTATTAGAGCTGGCAACTTATTTTACGAACATACATATATAATAACAAACGCCACATGATCCATTGCTATGGTGGGAAGAATATTATTTAAAATACAAAAATTGATTACAACAGTACGCGAATTTCTCGCCATTCTTCCTGGTAGTGTTCCTAGTGAACAATTGTTTAGCGGAGCTGGTTTGATCTTTGATCCTAAATGTACTTCTCTTAGGGTGTCAAAGCATCAAAACTTACCATCGAACAATTTCTCGTAAAAGTAACATGGAGTTACTCTATATGTATGCTACTGGAAAAAATGTAACGTGCGTCACAAAGGGTACACGGCTTTAAATAAAAAACTACAATTTTTTTATAGAAATTGATATTTTACGCGATAATTGATACTTGACATGTTGGAAAAAAAGGTTGAAAATGTACATTTTTTATTTCAGGGTTAAAACCTAAGATTTGTTGACACTTTTGCCTACAAATGTTTACTTTTACCGATATTTTATGAACTTAGTTTAGGCTTTCTGATGTTTTTTTATAAGCTTCAAGTGGCAAAGGTATAAAATCAATGGGTTGAAATCAACTTTTCTTAGCCCCCTGATGTTCTACGGACTTGTTATTACACTATAAGAAATATCCACGATTCTCTTCATTAAAAATCACCAAAATCCGAAAATTAATGATATATGTATAAGCAAACAAAGAAAACTTTTTCATTTTTGTTGTTTTTTACAAATTTTCAAAGATTTTAAATACCATTTGGACATGCAACAAAAATTCATACATATACTTCTCATTACATACCTACACGAGGTGAAGGGTACATACAGAGTCGGATTAACCATGTCGGGGCCCCTAGGCCAATCAAGTTCCGGTGACCTTTTAGCCTTTTTTACATTCTAAAGTATACAAATATCTTTAACCAAAATGCCATTTTATTTATCATTACGCTGCTTTTTACTTCATTTAAAAGAATTGTCATCGGTAATGAAAAATTTATACAAATTAATAAATAATTATTTTTACTAAACCGTTTCTTAAAGCAAATATACATACATATACATATGTATTATAATTTAATAGAAGGAAACGTTTTTTTTTTTTTTTTTGTAACAAATTATACCCTTTACCACAGGTGGCAAGGGTATTTTGGATAAACCCAGAATCCGTAAATATATCAGCAACAAACCTATGTACATATATCGACAAAAATTGACACCGTAAAAAATTCAAATTTTCTAAGACTTTAATCATCGGACATGTAAATACATACATATGTACGTAAACACACTTCTTATTACACACCTACATGTGGTAAGGGGTAATATAATTTTTGGCACAGCCGAATGTATGTAGCTCTCTTACTTGTCTTTTTATAAAATTGAGAAGTTGGTCATTGGAATACTTATTTAGATGTTGTTGCGTTTCCCAAATTGGTCTGATTTAAATGCTTTAATAGTTTATTTAAATATTTTATAGGTACATACATACATATATGTTTTATTTAATCGTGCTAATATGCAGCTAGAATTTATAGTGCTTTATTAAAATTTAAGCTACCGTTATCACACACACATACATACATACATACATACATATGTATATACACACACTACATATCCAAACTGAAAAACCTTTTTTAAATGACAATCTGGTAATACGACATCAAATAATCATTTCGTCCGTCTAACAAACCGTCTGATCATAAGGTTGTCATACACAAAACATACCCCAGAACATTTTTTAACTTTAAAATACGGTTTCATTTTGGCCTTAATAGAAATGGTTTCGTTAAAAAAACGTGTTTTATGGCCTTTTTTTTCTTACAGAGTGCATCATTACGGAAACTAATGCCTGTTAGGGTAAGATATCTCAAAAACAAAAGAATACCTATATTTTAAAGTTGATATGTTTGTTTTACGTTGAGTTGTTTGTTGTTTTGTTGCACTTTCATCTCTATTTTGTTGTTGTTATTGTCGTTGTTTTTTTTTTTGCTTTTTTTATGTTTCCATTTTTATCCTGGTAGTGTGGAAAAAAACAACCATTTAACATTCGGAAATAATTTTTCTAAATATACATACATACATATATATGTACATACATACACATATTTATACTCACCCTGCAGGAAGCCTGGGGTCAAGTGTCACCAAGTCACCACTTTTGTCGACTATTGTGTGACTTTTTGTTGATATTGTCAATACTTTTTATCTTGTTAGTAAAAAGTACCAAAAGTGTAGTAGACAAGAATTACTAATATGAACTAGTGGATACCTGGTTCCAATGTCGCCATATGTTCCCATAAGAACTACCTAGTCAATTGTACCAATGTCAGTAGTGGCTTTTCAATGATACGCACATGTTAAATGTCTATAGTAAATAGCATTAGCTGGGGTATAATTGGTCAGTAGTACTGGTGACAAAGTCAATTGTAAATCAGTACTGTTTCACTATCGACATTTCCTGCAGGGTATGTACTAATACGTTTATGTTTTTTTTTTTTTTTTGAAAGTCTTATATTTAATTAATTTAGTTTAATTTCGTTGTTGTTTTTTGAGTACATTTTAGTTTAATTGTAAGTTACAATTAAGGCTTGGCTTTTTTAAGAAATATTTATATGTATGTATATGTATAATATATAGTACATATGTACATACAAACATATATATGTAGGTGTGTACGTATGTACTTTCAATAGGGTGGTTTTGTGTAGACCAATAAATTGTGTATACATATGTAAGTATGTACATATATCGGCACGTTTTCCATAGTGACATGGGTTATAGGCGGGTATGGGCTAATATCGGGCTACAGTGAAAAAAAAGCATTCGCCATGCGACTCGTGGTTGCTTGCATGTCTGTTACATACAATGTGAACGTTTTTTCTTTTACATTTTTGACATTAATTTTGTAAATAAATATTTTTTATCAATCTATTAACAAATTCTAAATTTAAATTCTTACTAAACGTTTTTAAATTACTTTTTAATGCATTTTAGAAATTTCTCGCTACTTGTTAATAAAATCAATTAAAATACAACACGCTCTCACATCATTAAACTAACTCAGCCTGATACAGTTGCAGAAGCCAATTAATTCAATAGCTGTGAAGTTTTTATGGACTTAAGCAATCCTTACATTTCTTCAATTCTACGATAATATATGCATGTAGTCAGTTGCGAACAGTACAGTCAGGTTTTGCATACATACATATGTATGTATATTAATATGTATAAAAAACAAGTAACAGCGCTATATTTGGCTGGGCCAAATCTTATATATTCTCCACCATGTGTGGCCAATTTGGGCCAAATGGTCAAATATTTTTCAAATATATCTTTAGTATATCTCAAAACTACAAAACAATAATTTTTTGTGTAAAAAAAAAACAGTCGTCACATATCAACACCGATTTTTTCAAAAGTATTTCCAAAAGTTTGATTCCACAAACGACCTATGGAGCTACAAAAACTCGATTTCAACCAACACACGGTAGACGGACATGGCTAAATCGACTTCCCTAAATATAAGGATCGAGAATATATATACGTTATAGGGTCACAAATTAATATTTCAGAAATTACAAACGGAATGACAAACCTATATACATATACCCTTGCCACACGTGTGAAGAGTATAACAAGTAAGAGCGCTATATTCAGCTTTGTCAGATCGTATATACCCTTCACCTGTGTATTTACGTACATACACATGTGTCCGAAAGGTAATTAAAGTTTTAGAAAACTTAATTTTTTCTATTGATATACATTTTTGTGTATCTAGGTTTTTCGCCTATATCTTTGCGGATTCTGGGCCAAATAATCCATTTTTGTCAAACATATTTATCTGTAGTTTATTCATTACCTTTTTATAGCTCTTATTGGTTACTTAGAATTGTATTTGGTATCAAACGGGAAATATTTCTGAGTAAATTAGTATTGAAAATTGGCTTTATCCAGAAATAACTGACTGAGATATAAGCAAAAAGAGACGACTGCATTTTTTTATTTTTCACACAAAAATTAATTGGCCCAGAATCAGCAAAGATATGGTCAAAAATTTATATCATAAAAAAAATCAAGTTTTCTAAGACTTAAATCGGACATGTAAATACATACAGCCATATGTATATAGAAAAAAACACTTCTTATTTCAAACCTGAATACATCTTGGTGAAGATTAGGCACAGCCGAGTATAGCGGTCTTATTTGTTTTTATACCCTTCACACACACACATGTGGTAAGGGTATAGGTTTGTCTTTCCGTTTGTAATATTCATTTGCGACCCTTATAGATAGGGAAGTCGATTAAGGCATGTCCGTCTGTCCGTCTATCCGTGTGTACGTAGCTCTTATAGATCACCCAGGGTTGTATGTGGTATCAAACTTTTGGAAATGCTTTCGAGAAAATCGGTATTGAAAACCTGCAAAATCCATCAATAACCGGCTGAGATATAAGCAAAAAAAAACGACTGCCTCGTTTTTTAAAGTTTTTTTTTTTTTACTCAAAAATGATTATATTTGTGTGTAAAGTCTTTTGGGGAATTTTAAAGCAAAAATTTTTTTTAATTTTTTTTTTTGCTTTTTAACACAAACATTTATTTATTTATTTATTTTGAAAAAATTTACTAATATACACACATAGAGAACGTAGTGAAGGGTATATAAGATTCGGTATAGCCGAATTAGCGTTTTTACTAGTTTTTTCTAGAACCGGTTATATATATTACGAACTTATCGTTGAAATTAATAAAATTAATTAATTAAAGAAGATCTATCACAATAAATTAAATATGTAATATATATTATATATATGTATATATATGTATATAATATTTTAAGTTGTTTTAATTTGAGACATAATATAATTGCACCAAATAATGTGGAAACAAAAAATAGGCAACATAATTGTGCTTATTTAACCCAAATAGTCTCACTGTTCGATTAAATTAAATTTCATGCGTTTTTAAATATTTATTTTTCTTTTTAAATTAAAACTCAGAATTTTTTTTATACGATTAGATAATATACGGGGTTAGCTATATATATATATAAACCTAAAATTTTTTACCCATTGCACTCCCCCTTTTGTTACAAAGAGGAAGAAAAAACGTTGATTTAAGACTTATTTTGAAAACTGAAAATCGCGTGTAAAAATAAAAATTAAAAATGTAGTGTTATTAAGAAATGACTAAAATTTCAATAGTATCAGCACAGCTACCTTTTTTTTAAACTGTTGCTTTGATTTTACTTTGTACGTAGACGAGTAAAATCAAAGCAGCAGTGTACGAAATCAAAGCAAATAAAAAACTTTTCAACAGTTGTTATCAAGGCGAATATATATCAGGTGGCCTCAGTTAATCAGCTGATTTTTTTTTTCGTCACGCAAATGTCAAACTCCATATATAAAAAATAATTTTCTCTCTCTTTTTGTAAGGCCAAATGTCAAACTTCATATAAAAAAAAAATGGATAACAAAAATCCTCTCCGAACTAAGGCCACCTGATATTAATTCGCCTTGGTTGCTATTAATTTACAAAGCAGAAGCGAAAGCAAGAATTTACTTTTTGAAAAAAAGCTGTTGCTTCAAAGCAAAAGCGTATTAATTTAAACTTTTGCTTTTTTGCTAACAGTTTTTTAAAAACTGCGAACTGTTGCTTTGCTTTCGCTTTGCAATATTACAATGCGAAAGCAAAATAAAACAGCCGAAAAATGCAAAAAATGAAAAGTCTTTTAAACCCTGGTTGCAGCTAGGCATGGTGTTGTAAAATCAACAGTTTGCAGGACCATCCATAGAGTTGAAAACTAGCAAATAAAATATTTTTTTTTCTTTTATCACATGTAACATTATTATTTGCATTAAGCAATGCAAAGTGAAGAGTGATAAGACAGAAATGCAAAGATGATTAAATGCTTTGTGGAACACTTTGCACACTCACTTCGCAGGAGAGCGCAGTCTTTATAAAGCCCGAAAAGTCTTTGCGAAAATTGGAAAATGGAACAGAAGTGATTACTGTCACTTTGCCAACAAAGGTAATTTGATAAGTGCAAAGCGCAAAGTGCAAAAAGTTAATAATTTGTTTTGTGGAAGTGGGAATTGATAAATGAAGTTCATGGTACTTAATAATATAAAAAACTATTTGCAGAAAGAAATATTAATTTGAGCTGTTTTTTAATTATTACTTTTTGTAATAAACCTTTTGTTTATGACAGTATTAAATAAAACAATAATGGCCCATAATCATAGTCACAAAGTAAAGTCAATTCTTTTAAAGAACGATTTTAAAGTTAAAACCTTTTATTAACTACTTTGCTATTATAGACAAAAATAAAGTATGTTTTAAACTAAATCAGCTGTAAATGGGTGACACATCTAATAGTTAAATGTTTTCATAAAAATTGTAGCAAAATATGAGCAAGTGGTAACTTTGATCAGCTGGTTTTGTGTATTGTTGACGAATAAAAGAAATAAGAAATGCCAACATTGAAAAAAAAAATTATTTTATTGTGTAAAAAAAGTAAATAACAACATAAAGAGGACTTATTGACCTTTTTTAAACATATTAATGTATACAAAAATTATGGAAACAATGTGGGCTGCTGTATTTCGCAAAAAAACTCAGTTAAAAAACGAATGAAACAAAAAAGAAGAAATAAGAAATGCAAACATTAAAAAACAAAAATTTTTTATTGTGTAAGTGTTAGGTGTTAGGTGAGTTAAAAACAGCTGCAGCTCATTTTAAGTTAAAAGTAGAGTTTTACGTAAAAAGTATATTTTAACTCGTCTATAGTACCTATACAAAAAGCATACTTTTTTCAGAAGTATACTTTACAACTCTAAAGTACACTTTGTTTATGACTATGATTATGGTCCAATATGTATAGAAAAACTTAAAAAATAGATTTTGTTTTCAAAAAAAACTAAAAACAGTTTTGACAATATATTTTTCATTGTAATAAGTTTAACATTATGTTTTAAAGTTATTATACAATGTCTATACTAATTTAACCTTTTTCGGTTATTTTGAAAAACGCATATTTTTAAAACATTCTAACACTTATGCGTGAGCAATTCAGTAGTTATTGAACTAATAAATTGTTAAATAACTTAACAATTAATGTTTATTTTAAAATGGTCTATGAAAAAAAATCCTTTTAACACCATATTCATTTTAAGACGTTCGTCAGATATTTGTAGTAACTTGCTCTAGAAATATCTAAACAAAATTAAACTTTTTATTTTTTTCTTTTAAAATTTTGCATGTTAATTAAATGCAAAATGCAAATTAAAATGTTAATTATTGCTGGTAACTTTAACGGAAATCGGGCGGTTTGTTTTATGACATTTCTAACTGCATATAATTATATAGTGTATAGATGTATATTTTAATGGGCCGTTTTAAAAAAAAGTTTTTAAAAATTATCATCCGCGTTTAGAAAACTTTCTGAAACTGATAAGAACCATACGACTGTCAAATTTTTATACTTATTTTTTGATATTTTATTACCTATTATCTTTACACTATTATACTTTCTCATTTTATTTAAAATTTTGATATGTCGTAATACTTACCCTTTTTACCCCCTAAAATATTGAAATCCCTTCCTAGTGGATCTATACAACAGGAGACGAAATCACAGTCCAAAGTTCATGCCTCTAGTTTTATGCTTCTGGCCTGTGCGATGATGAATCAATAAATCAGTCAATCAGTCACGTCACTATTTTATATAGATGAATGTGTATACATTTGTGTATGTATACAAAATCTGTGTACATATGTTTATACATATGTAAGTGTATTAAAAATAAATAAAAACCGGAAATTTGAATGATAAGAATAACATATGGGGTAGGTAGGTATTAGGGGTTTTTGATGACTGGCACATGTGTCATTTATACATACAGTTGCAAGGGCAGGTGATAAAGTAAAGTGTATTTAAAGGGGTTTCTTTTTACCAAGGGTTGGTGTTTTGTATGAAAAATATGTTAATTTTTTTTGTAACGAAAATGTTAAAACACAAATGAGTCAACACAAATAATTATTCAACATAGAAAATTTATTAATTGATTTTTGACAGAATATTACAAATTAAAATTCCAGGTTTATAACACTATTTTGAAAAACGATTTTATTTTGTTGCCAGCAAAATTTGAGCTGTTGTTGACAACATATGTATGTTACATAGATTTCAAATATATTAGTAGAATATTTTTATAAGCTCTAGTTTTCGAGATATAGCTTTAGCTTTACAATCAAGAGCCTTAGACTTGTCGTTTTTTTCTTGAGTTATTTAAACAGCGTCTATTTTAACTACTCATGTCAAAAAAATCTTCAGATATTAATCTTAACACCGTAAAATAAGCAGTTTATCGCCCAATGAATAGCGTGTAAATACTGTTACTATTTTATTTGTCATAAACTACTAGATTTTTTTAAAAAAATCTAACAAAAGTACACAGTTTAAATAAGTATGTAAAACATATCACAACATTTTTGAGAATGGGTTCATTTACAAAATTTCCAATAAAATCTAAAGTTATACACCAATTTCAATGAAAAAGGACTCAATTTACTGAAAATTTATTTTACTATGCGCTTTCAGACTAAACAAAATGTATTTGTTGCATTTTTATTTTTTATGAACTTTTAAAAAACAAAAATTTTAAAATTTTGTATAAATAGTGATTATTTTCGGCACAAGTTTCCCGATATCTTTAAAACTACTAGGCAAGTTCAAAAACAGTATTATCATAGCTTGAGATAATTTTGTTGTTGAATTTCGGATTTTTGTTTTAGTTGAACAGGACAAACCTTTCGATAGTTATACTAACATATGTCATGCAACTGCAACTAAAGCAGATGCAAATGATTTACTTATATATTTTAAATCTGTGTAATATATGTAGTCAACAGCAGCTAACAGATGCACTGTAAACAAGTGTAACTATTTTAAAATTTGTATTTTTTTTCTTTTTTTTTTTGTACATAGTAATTATAAGGACGATTATAAGCACGTACAACTACCAAAAGTGTTAGGTAAATAGTGCAAAATTAACAAAAACTAACAATAAACAAAACTAACAAAATTTTCCGTATATTTTTTTAACACACAACAATTTTACTAACAAATAGTAAAATTTTAAATTTTACTAAAATTAAAGAAAAATTGTAAATTTAAATTATTTTAATTGTCATATTTAGTGGTGTTAATTTGACCAAATTTATTTTATAGAAAAATATAATAAAATAACACTTAAATCATAAGGAAGAAGACCTTAACACTATTTAGTATATTAAAATTAATTCAAACTTCAAATTTTACATTCAATTATTTTTATTAATAAAAATTTAATTTTAAAAATATTTTTTTAAAACGACAAAAATAGGCAATTGAAAAATATTAATACATATCTCTTTAGTAAACTGTTTTCAATTTTGTTTGCAAAATATAAATATTGTTGTTTGAAATTAAAGTTTATTTTTATATTATTTTAAGTTCGATATTAGAAAATTTATTTGTGAACTTGTTACAATTTAAATAAATATTTTTAAATGAAAGACCAAACTAACAACAATTCCCTTTGATATTCTTAAAGAATATTTTAAAGCAGGGATGAGCAACCTTTTTTATCATTGGGCCAATCGAAAATTTGAAATTTGTTGGCGGGCCGCAAACAAAATAACACATATTTATAAATTATAAAACCTTATACATATGTGTATGTATTTAATAAACATAACACAAAATACATATATGTAATACATATAATGTCGTACGGACACGTTATTGGTATCAAACGATCAGAAATTTTTCAATCATCAAAATCCGACAATTAACGAGATATGAGCCGTTTATTTTGAAAGTGGCATAAGTCACTTTTTTTTAAGTCGAGATTTTTTTTAAAAATGAGAAGATACCGTTCAATTGTATTTAGTGTTGCCATTAACTCGATTTTTTTGAAAAAGTGACTTATGCCACTTTCAAAATAAACGGCTCATATAAGGAAACAAATTTATTTTTTTTACACAAAAATGTGTGTAAGACATGCTTTTTGAGAATTTTCGAAAAAGCATTTTTTTAAGCAAAAAAAAAAAATTTCGTGATATAGACAAAAAAAAATTATTTTTTTTACGTAAATACACGCAGTGAAGGGTATATAAGATTTGGCACAGCCAAATATAGCGCTTTTACTTGTTTTTTACTAAAATTTTAATGTTGATTTAACGAAAGAAAATTTAATGTGAAGTATTTTATTATACAGGGTGTCTGGTGGCAGATTTTCCTTTTCAAACTTTAATAAAAAACGTAATAATTGACACAAAGTTTTATTAAGACCAATGAACGATAAAATGGAAATGCGGATTTCATTTTTTAAAGAGTATGTCATCCAGATGTCTTCCGTCGAGTTGACACCCTGTATAATAAACACTGTTCAAAACGGAGCCTTGAATTTTCGAAAAAAAATGGTCCAATTATCTCATGCGTGGATAAGTCACACTAAACAGTTACCCTGGGGCAATGCAATGGATTTTGATGTTTCAATCGAGGGTAGCGGGTTCTTGGAGACCAGTTACGGCAGTTTTGCTTGTTGACGTGGCCGTTTACGACGAAAATGAGCCTCGTCGCTCCAAAAAATGGAATAAACAGTGCGAAAACGCTATTAAAAATGTCTCCACAGCAAACGCGCGATGCTCACTTGACCACTACGACATCGTGACTGATAAATCCGCACAATCGATAATTTCAACGGCGCCACCCTCCCTCCGCACCGTTTATTACTTTTAAAATAATCGTATTTAAAAATATATATTTGCAACAAGACACCCTGTAGATTTGAATAAAAACCCTGCTGATACATTTTTTTTCGTTAATAAATTACAAACCATTTTATTCGTAATTACTTACGAGATTTTTTTCTGTGTATATAGGTACATACAGACTTGTGTCGGCCGTTTCGTGAAAATTAAATTTAACTCATGCTTCTCTAGTAAAATGAATTCTAATTTACATACATACATACATATGTGTGTATGTATGTATGTTGACACATTTTTATTTTTAAAAACTAAGGATTTGCACAGCGGCTGCTTTATTTCGAAAAGTGATTTTGTATCGTATTTAAATCACTTTAGCATATCTCACATTCGTAATTGTTGCCTTAAGCATTTATAACTACACATTAGATAACATTTGTTAATAAAAGATAAAAACTTTAATAATATTTTTAACGTTTTTCTTTCGTTTTAGTTTTATAGTTTACTGGAGCAAAACCCAATTGCTAACTCTACTTTATCACTTAGAGCCTGTACAATATTTGTTCCCACAAATGAAGCTTTTCAACGGCACCATGATACTACTTATGTCTTATATCATATGGGTATGTAGGATTTTTACATTAAGAAATATGTAAGTATGTACATACATACATATGTATATTTAACACGTATGTACATATAAGCATATGCCCAATTGCGTATTTCACAAAGATACATATTTTCAGCTACGGTCGCCATGACTCAGGAGCAATTAACCAAAACTATACCATCGGATATGGATGGTAATCCACCATTGTATATAACAAAGAATCGTAATGGCGATATTTATGTTAACAACGCTAGAATCATTCCATCGCTATCTATTGAAATGACTAATAATCAGGGAAAAAGACAGGTTTGTACAAAATAAAATACATACATATGTACATATGTATGTACGTAGATGAATAAAAGGCATTTCATAAATTTCTTCTCTATTCGTTAATAGGTAATGCATATTGTAGATGAAGTTTTAGTGCCACTTACAGCGCTGCCAACATCAAAAACAGAAATCACAAATCCGGACGCGTTTCAATTTTTACAACAAGCCGATCTACTTAACATCGGAGACAATCGCTTGAGGTTCGTGTAGAAAATCTTCATACTTTTAATTAATTTTACATTTTATGAGAAAAAAATATGCATTTTGATTTAGATCGTATCGTTCTCAAGTCACTGTGATGCGAAAAGAAAATCTATATCAATCTCCCGGTGGTCACACTTTTCTTATACCTGTGGATGAAGGTTTTAAGGTAACATTTCTATGATGTCATTATAGCTGTTTCTATTCAACGAAAATAATTTTAAATATTTAGCAAACTACACGCAGCAGTTTGGTAGATAACAAAGTTATCGATGGTCATGTCATTTTAAACAATGTGATATTTACTTCAGCTGCTCAAATTGAAGTGCCTCAAACCACTGCCGCCTTCGAGGATAATATTAAAGTAACCGTTAGTTTTTCAAAACAAAAAGAAGGAAAAAGTAAGTGTTCTATTCTAATTTACACTTGTAATTTAATTGTGTGTGTGTGTTTTTTAAAAATTTGATTTATGATAACTCTATTCGCTACAAACCTATATATTTATTCGTCTCTTCGTACATACATATGTAAGTATGTATGTACTTTTTATGACAACATATGTATTTAAATTTGTATAAGCGTGTTGACGCGCACTAGGGAGAATCCTGACGATATGTCTAATAGTTTAACATCAGTAATGTGTTTGTAGGACATCAGGAGGCTGAAAAAAAGTTAATTTCAACAGTGAGACGGACAGACTAACATGGCTAAATTAACATCCCTATCTGTAAGGATCCAGAATATATATAAACTTTATAGGGTCGAAAATCAATATTGTAGAAATATCAAACGGAATGAAGAATGTATTTGTTTAAGAACGAAATAAATAAAATGTTCGTTCAACTGTCAAATTCCATCTTTAAAAAACGCTTCGTATTTTGAGATTATCCTAGATAAAAGTAAAAATTTTGTTTACTGCATAGAAAGTAAACGGGAGACCTCCCAACTCGTAATGCATCGGTTCTAACACCAGTAAGGAGCAATGTACCACATAAGCGTTTCTAAACCAATTTAAAGATATTTGCGTGTTGACACGCCCAAGCGTTAACATTTTTTCAATACCACCAATTCTTTCCTTTTGATTTTGTTTTTGGCATTCCTGGATAGTGCTTGCTTTCCTATCAGTAGATACATTGCCACCATACATTTTTATTTACAAGTACTCGATGCAATTCAGATGTATTTTCCTTCCGGCTAATGCAGAAAAAAACTAGGGGTTTGTGTGAAACTCAAAATATTTCTAACATCTACATACATACATACTTATATGTATATGTAATAGTTTTAAGATATATATTAATTTCGTTATATGTTTTCAATATAATTTTGTTGGTAACATTTTTCTCTTTCAGTGTATGTTAAATCGAATACCCTATTGGGTGATTCAAAACATGCTACTGGTGTGGTATTAGCTGAAATTGTCAAGGCCAATATACCAGTACGTAACGGCGTCGTGCACTTAATCCACCGGCCACTCATGATAATTGATACGACAGTTACACAATTCCTACAGGTAAGAAACATGATCTGCATTATATACAACACAAACAACAATTAAATTAAACAATAACAACAAAAATAAAACAAAAGACGTACTAAAAAGTAAAAGAAGTAAACAAAATACAACAAAATACAATAGTAAAGTTAATACCGCATTCGGTACTTTTTCTTTGGCATTTTGTTGTTGCAAAATTAACAAACTAAAGA
>NDXZ01031447.1:0-11025 GCA_003055125.1 Paykullia maculata
CTCACCACATGTGTGTGTGTGAAGGGTATAATAAGAAGTAATGATGTTTAAGACGTACCAAATCATATGCACAAAGTAAAACGGTCTTGTTGTTGTAGATAATTTGTATTATTTTAAGACAATTATTTTTGGTTTTATTCTGGCTCAAGTTTATTTTAAATTTCTTAGAAATTTAATTTTTTATTGTGATGAATGAATAATAATTTTTTTAACATTAAGTTTTTGCCAACACTAGCCGAGTGGAATGCATTTTTGAAACCAGCTACGGTTTTCATCATCAGCACAATTCGATCGGTGATTAGTGTTGGATGTAAATATCATCTATTTAACTCGCAGTTTATTCGGAAATAGGGTATGGTGATTGCTTGTCGCCTATACATATTCATATTTCCTACCACTTAATGAGTGAGAACGAAATTTACAACAACAACTTTTTTCTGTTTTTTTTTTCCTTTTTATATTATTATTCTTCATTATCACTAGTTTTATCCTGCTCTAGATATCAGTTAGATCGAATGAAAGCAGTTGATCATGATGAAAACCATAGCTGGTTTCGAAAATGCATTCCACAAGTTTCATTGAAATACATTCAAACAGACAGACGAATGATCTAACATGGCTAAAAAAAAAAATTCGGTATAATATTATTGTTCGTTTGTAATAAACAACAGCTCAAACACATAATAATCCCCACACCCTCATAGGGTATTAAAATTTTGTAAAAACAAAATAAATAAAAATCCAACACAGTATGAACTCGTCATCGTAGCATTTACAAACTTGTACTTGTCGTAGTTACATGCATATCTGCAGCATGCTATGTATGTATGTTTGTACAAGTATGAACTTTATTTTAGCTTAATTCACAATACATAACCATATCTATGTACATTTAGATGTATGTATTTTATTTATAACAAGAAATCGCTATAAATATGTATCATGTTATTTAGTATTAAAATATTTATAGTATTTTGAAATTTGTGTGTTCGCTGCGAGTTAAAGAACACAAAACTTCAATTTACCACCGCTGTGGTAAGTGTTGCAACATGCTACGACTCTTTTTAGACATTAGAATTAACAATTTCAGCATGTAGTATGTTTAAAAAATCTATGTATGTATTTGTATTTGCTATATGAATACATACATATTTATTTTTTAGTTTTTGCTAAATTTGATCTACTTTCTGAGTTGATTTATTGTACTTGTTGTTGTTTTACAATTTACTCCGGTGACATCTATCCTGGTGGCTGTTAATGAATGTCATTTATATACGTAGCAACAACCAGCCAATCCTAATGCTATAATTATCACAATTGCTACACAAAATGTCGGTTTTTTTCTAAATGAATTAACAGTGACTATTAGTGTTTAGTTGTTAATGTTGCATGGAAAAAGAAGAAATATTTGCAAGGACTTTTATTTATTTATTGGGTTTAACAATTTTGTCCCCGATGTGTTTTTTTTTTCTTAGATTTCGTTTTAGTTACAACCTAATGGACCGCAATTGCTTCCAGAAAAATTACGATTTATTTTAATTTAGGCTGGTAAAGTTATTGGTCCCCTTACTTCTTCAAAAAATGAAAAGACCACAAGATAACTATATATGGTTATTTGCTGACTACGATTAAAGATAGTAATCTGATTAAGATTTCGTTACAATAAGATGAAACAAGAAAATCCTTAGATCCTTGTGCTTTTGTTGAAACTTTAAGTTTTATTTAGTCAGCATAGTTTTAAGATTCTGACAAATAGGCTGTCAGAACAACCGAAAACACTGTACAATGAATCGGTCAATGTAGATTGATGTACTCATGTATGTATGTATGTACATATGAAAGGTGCCTCTATATGATATAAGTAGATATTTGTTGGTTTTCTAAGTCTACCTTGACACAACTGACAAATAAAATAAAATAAAAAAACAAAAAGGAAAAATGAAAAATTGTTTTGGCAATCTGACTGATAATTTTTTTCTCGAAAGATAATAATAATTTCATATCATTTCTTTAATATACTGAATGTATCTACCGCGATGTCAGTTACGTGTTGTCAACATTTTACTATCAATATGTTTAACAAGTAAAAACCATAGGGTTTGCTATTTGCAATTTGAACAAGGCGACCAGTTTGACAGAATGGTTTCCTAACATGGCATCTTAAACACACAAATAGATTGCTGTCGATTTCTGTGTAATTTTTGAAACGAAATATGTTCACATCGTCTTGCCTCCAAATTTTTTCACACAAAATTTGTCAGTCAAATCTATAACATGACATTTTATTATTTAACAGACATAAAAATTGTCGTGATGAATTATTTCCCTTAAAACTGTAACAAATTGTTTTCTTATTTTATTATTTAAAAAATCTGCTGTTGAAAGCATTTTTAGGAAATTAAAAATTGTTAAAAAGGTTAAAAGTTATTTTACTTTTTTATTAACATTGAATAGGTATATTTTGGCACATCCAATATAAAAACCAAAATACCATCCCAAAAGTGTAAGCCGTCAAGAGAAAATTTAAATTAATTCAAACCTACTCTAAACTCTAAATCTTATTATGGTTGTTCTACCTAATAAAAATCATAAAAGAAAAAAACAAATTCAAGTTTGCTTTATTATATTAAGCGCTTTTAACTACAACAGAAACAGAACGTCTTTTATAAAAAAGTGAGTTTTTGTTTTTCATTTATATCTTTAAGCGCTTTTAATAGAAAAAAACCCCCCGTCTATATCTAGTTTAAGTTTAAACTACACATTAAAGCCAAAACCATCATCATTTTTAAAACTTATAAAAATAACATGAAAAAAAAGTATTGCGAAATTGCAATCATTGTCAAAATGGAGAGGAAAGAGTTTATTGTAAAACCAAATATACGTTATGTTTTAATCAGCTGTTTTAGTGAAGGCAAAAAAAAGCTTTTATTTTAGCTAAAAATGTTTATATCTATTAAAGCTTTTTTAAACTCTAGTGAGAATTTCATGTTGTCAAAATTCTAGGTAAAAGAGAAAAAGAGAATATTATTGTTGCAAGGGGTTGTAGCTTGTAGATAGATTAAAAGTGTTGCCATTTTAGAGGTTTTATCTTATTTTTTTTTTTTTATAAGACACTAAAAAGACTTAAAGATTTTTCTATCAAAATAATGCTTGTTAATTTTTTATTTCAACTTTTTGTTGTTCATTTTTCTTGTTATTAAAAAAATTGAACCTATAGGTATGTATTTAGATATCATTTTAAAATGAAAAATATAAACAAACGTTCCTTTACAGAATTGCCTTATTTTATTATTCTTTATTTGTGTATTGTATAATATAATAAATTAATAACGAATTTTTTTTATTAAAGCTGCAAGATTATTCTAAATATCATATGGCAATACTGCTTTGAAAAATTACGGCATATTTAAATAAGCAAGAATTAACACTTTTAAATTAAAAACAAAAACTAAAACACATAAACAAAGAGAAAAACTAAATAAAAAAATTTATAAAAAAAATAAAAACCATAAAACAAGCAAAAGTGCTACAACATTTAAACAATTTATATGATATGATATGAGGATAGTACGAAAAGTATGTAGGTACATATAAATGTATATTTTTTTAATTTTCTGCATACTAATTTGTTTAATTTTAAGAAACACGTAAATAATTTTTTATATTTTTATAAAAAATTAATTTTAATTAATTTTGATTTTTTTTTTTTCATTTTCCAAAAGGCATGTCTTATACACAAATGTAATAATTTTTGTGTAAAAAAAATTGTTTTTGCTTATACTGTCGAACTTTGGTGATTTCGGAAATTCCTGATACATAGTTTGATACCAGTAACGGGTCCGTACAACATTGGGGGGCTGAAAAAAGTTTATTTTAACAGACAGACAGACGGACATGGCTAAATCGACTTCTCTATCTATAAGGGCTTAGAATATTTATGTATACTTTATGGGGTCGCAAATGCATATTGTAGAAATTACAAACAAAATGACAAACCTATATGTATATACCCTTGTCACCTTTCGTGAAGGGTATAAAAAAACTTACAATGCTGACCTCGTTTTTTAATTATTATAAAAATATATGCAATGGATCTCTAAAATGTACACAAATTAAAAAGGTTATTTCAAAGATAAAAAAAGCTTTGGCACGAAGTCGTGTTTTGTTTTTATTTTTTTATTTTCTTTGTCTCCTCTGTAAAACCAGTTATGAAAAAACCACTTCACTACTGACTGTATGTGGATACAAAGAATAAATAAAGGTTTCTTTTATTTCACCATTATCTATTTTATTTTTATTGGGCGACAATGGAAGTAAGAGAGGGCCTTTAATATCATATTGGCGGTGTCAAATTGGATTTACATTTTTTTGTTTTTCTTAAACCAATCTAGTAACAATTAATTAAAAGTTCCACTTATTTTTTTTAAAACATAAAGATTACAACATGTTGTATCGATATTTTAAGATATGAATGTGCATATATTGGGATAATTTTAAATTGATGAAAATTAGTAAAATCGGCCCATAAGCCGCTAATATATAAGGAAAAACATTACAAAAATAAAAAATGGTTATCGTTATGTATGCATAAGCGTAAAGCACACATATTACAACAACGAGTTACATGGTTGCCGTATGTTTGGCAAGCAATATGTATAGGGTATTTAAGACTGGGTACTTTCAAATCATTTTAATATAAACTTTCATATTTTAAAAACAATAATTTCATATTTATGTATGTACCAATAAAGGTAATTCGTTCCAAAGAGTATTTTAAAACATTTCTTACAATTGTTTTTTTTCTGCAATTTAGAAAAGCCTAAAAGTAATAAAAAAAATATATTGCATATGTGTATAATTTTAGTTTTATTGTTAACAAATAAAATCTGTTTAACTTAAGAATTCTATTATTTTAATTTTTCTCAAATAAATAAATATAATTACTTGTAACGCATACATACATCAGTAAAATGAAATTTCTTTACAAGCAATTTTTCTTAATAGATTTTGGCTAAAAATATAATTTCTATCTGGGCCAGTTCTATCTGTCTGTCGATCTGCCAAACAAAGGTCACAGCCAACGAACTCATGTAACACTAACCTTAATTTACAAAAACAGACGTGTGTGCCTGCCGTTTCGATACATAAATGAATACCACTCGTAAATATACAAAAACTTATGTATGAATGTATGTATGTATGTACATTAATGTAAAACAAACACAAAATCCAAATATTATTTTTGGCTGCAAAAGAACATTTTCAAAAGATCAGAAAACTTTTAAAATATTATACCTAATTGTGGTGACGAAATATATTGAGGTTTGTTTTATGGGAAGATTTTTCTTTTTAGAATAAAAATTTGGGCCCATTATGAAATTGTTGGAATTTCCGGAGTATAGTTTGTAAACATTTCTTTGCTGATGGCTTTACCTTTATGCCCAAACTGAAGCGAGGATTATTTTCGAGAGATCCTACTTAGCAGATTTTTGGGCGAATTGTTTTAACAGGAACTTTTAATACATTTGAGGAATACATACTCTAAGTGAAAAGAAATCTTCTATGACAAAACGACTAAAAGTCTTCTCATTTCGTGTTGGTTGGGTAAATTAACATCAACATTAACATTAACACTAACAAATCAATTAGTTAATTTGCCTGGCATTTCTTTCTTACGAACAATGCTTTATATTAATAATTTTTTTTTTTTAAATTTTCCATTAAACTATAAAACCACTTACGTTTTGGTTTAGGGTAGAAATGGACTTTATAGCGTTTCCGTACTTTTTTACATTTTTGTCTCTTTGTGAGAGTAATTTTCATTCAATCCCAATTCAACGACATTTTTCCAAAGAATACAAAAAAGAACTTCTTTTTGCGGATATGAAATTATAAGGGTTAGTTTAAATTTAAAAAAAAAACACAAGCAAAGATATGTATGTGGAAAAGTGTAGTGGAGTGTATATTCTGTAATTCTATTCATATTGGAGAAAAGTTTGATTTATTATAACTCAATTACAAGTGCATTTAAGGCATGTTACCCTAATTGTTGTTCTCTTCACATAATAAAGGCCACGTCAATAAGGAATATTTGTTTTTAAATTTGATCTCATAATCTGCCGTTCATATACTCAGCTGAATATGGCATAACAACGAACAATAAGGCCCTCTTTTTAGTTTCATACTGCGTTTCACCCTAATTTGCCCATGTACGACACGACCTACACAAAACGCTAGAAAACAAAAAAGATACAAAAAACAAACACACAAGTTTTGCCATGTGTTCTCAATAATATTTTGGTTCAATTGCGCTCAATTCTATACTCCATAGCCGAATAAATGTATGAAAATGCGCATTTACAATGTTTACGAGTAACAGATAGAGTCAAAGCACAACAACAACAACAACATGTTAATACTTAGAGCAGAGTAGAATAATGTAGTACCGTAGAGGTAATACTAAACTCACTGACACTGGCAGCAAATAACCAGACCAGACCAGACCGACCACTATCAAATCAAACTAACAACGAAATAGACGTAGCAAGCGTTTTATTTTAAACGTACGGACGTAGTAGTAAAATATTCAAAAAAAAATTTATTTAAAACATCAAAAGCTAAACAAACTTTTTGTTTTTTTCATTTGTATTGTTTTCTTTGTTTGAATTGGAAAAAAAATTGGTTTTTTCGTTTAATTTTAATAACAATTTGAAAAACTTTGAACATTTAGTGCGCAATTAAAATAACAAAATATAACAAAAAAAAAAAAAAAAANNNNAAAAAAAAAAAAAAAAAAAAAAAAAGAAACTCAATTAAACGCGAAGCTAAATAATAAATAAGTATATCGATGCAAAAGATTTCAATTGAAAATAATTTGAAAATCGCATAAAAAAATAATAAAAGTGCAATTGAAATTGAAAAAATTTATATTGAAATTACATCACTCTGACTACATGTTCAAAAGCCAGCCAGAAAGAAAAAGTACCGACAGTGAAAAAAATCAGCAGCCAAGCCAGGAAGACGGACGAATAGTTAAAGCAGCGGACGGACAGATAGAAGAATGAGAAAGGCAGCAGCTGAATTACAGTTAAAACAACGTCAACTTATTTTCACAAGTTTATATAAGGAAAAGACACTGTAGGTACAAGTAAATCTGAGTTAAAGACACCACTGGTAAAATATTGAACGGAAAATTTTATCACTAGAACAGCAGTTCCAGTATTTAGTATAATCATCAGTTATAACAGCAGCAGATTTATCATCACATTTTAAAGTGCCTCCCGTTTAGAGTTTCCCTGCCGTCGCCACTCTTTCTCCCACAATCTCTTACACATATTACACTCTCTCCCATTCTTTATGCTCTTTTAACGCATGCTACTTACATAAACATATGTCATAAACAAGACCAAGACGAATGAGAAGAAGAAGTGAAGAAAGAAAAGCAGCAACAACAAAATATTAAGCTAAAACTTTTGACAACAAACAAAAGCCTAGAAAGAAAAAACAATAACGAAATTTGTTAGCAAAACAACGGAGGAGGGAATGCAATTGAAACTAATTATCGATTTTTCATAACATTTTTTTAGCGAATTAATCAACCGTTTAACAACAAAGACATTTCGATTAAATAATTACAAGGAAATCATCTGTTAATAAAACAAGTAAAACAACAAACAATTAATACCATTAAATCATCCACTCCTCTTCAGAAGCAATTTAAAATCGTAGCCAACACAAAGAAGGATTTCCGACAACAGAAAACATACACACAACTGGCAGCAAAGTAAACTATTAACAACATGCCGTCTTTACTGGAAGCTATAGAACGTAAATACTTTGCCGATTGTGATTTTGATTCAGAGGCCAATAAAAAAATCACCGTATGTGGCAAAGAAAAAGACTCACCTTCCGCAACGTCGCCCTCCTCGTCGTCATCATCAACGTCGGGTGAACGTTTAATTTCCATTTTCATACCAAGGCTGCCGCCTCTTCTTTGTGTGCCTGAACTATTGGTGCTTAACGACTGTGACATTGATTGTGCGGGTGATTTCGACACCATTAAAGACAAATGCAAAAAAGTTCGTGAACTGGATTTGGCGCAAAATAAATTGCAGGATTGGCAAGAAGTCTTTCACATCGTGGAACATATGCCACGCATAGAGTTTCTTAATCTTAGCAAAAATACGTTGTCCAGGCCCCTCTCTAACCTGTATATACCGCCCATAACCAATTTAAGGGGCATCGTTTTGAATGGTACATATCTTAATTGGGACAGTGTTGATGTGTTGCTAGAAAATCTACCTGTTCTGGAAGAGCTTCATTTGAGTTTAAATGACTATGAAGAAGTGCTATTAGATACTAAGGATTTGATGCCTTTAGAGAAATGTCCCGCCAACTGCTGTTGCAAACATGATAATGAAGAAAAAGTCTGTGATACTTTACACTCTTGTTGCTGCTCGCCCACAATAAAAAAATATAAAAAGATTTCGCCTCATAAGGCTTTAAAAACTTTACATTTCACCGGTAATCCTGTAGAGAAATGGCCGGAAATATGTCGCTTAGGTAGAATTTTTCCCCACATGGAAAACCTGGTGCTAGCCGATTGCCCTATAAGAGCCATAGAATTTAAGGATCCCAATATTACAAACACCATCACCAACAAGCCTTTTAACAATATACAAAACGATAATATAGCGGCTGAAACCGAAGATTCACCCCAACTACACTTTCCCAACTTGCAGTTTCTTAATCTTAGTTACGCTTCCATTAACACGTGGGATGATATCGATCGTTTAGCCACATTCCCTAAGCTGCAAAATTTACGTGTAAAAAATTGGCCTCTTTGGGAACGTTTAGAGTGTACCGAACATGAACGCCGTCAATTGCTTATAGCCCGATTGCCTAACGTGGTTATACTTAATGGTGGTGGCATTATCACTGCCGACGAACGTGAAGATGCCGAACGAGCATTTATACGACACTACATGGACAAGCCCGAACACGAGAGGCCTTTACGTTATAACGAACTGGTAGCTAAACACGGCAAACTTGATCCCTTGGTCGATGTAAATCTTAAGCCTGATAAACGTGTCAAAATCCAACTAACCTACCAAGACAAAACCGAGTCCCGCCTAGTCGACATTTATCGTACTGTTGCCGATCTTAAGGTGAAGTTGGAAAAAATTGTAGCTCTTCCTGCCAACAAGATGCGTTTATACTATTTAGACCAAGACTACAAGGAGTTTGGTCCCGAGGAAATGCGCTTTCCCAACAAATTATTATACAGTTACAACATACAAGCAGGTGATGAAATCATTGTGGATGTCAAAAAATAAAATAAAGCAAAATGAAAAAAATCATTTGTTATTCATACACAAAATAAATAAATAAATATTTTTTATTTATAAAAGTTATTTTTTATTACAATTCTTTTTTATGTTTGTATGTACATACATATGTATGTTTATTTCATTCGTACTCTTGTATTGTACTTCGTACTGTATGTTGTATTAAATTTTAATTATAAACCTTTTACAATGTGTAAATAAAGCAACTAAACTTTTAAATAAATAATAAAAACGGAATGTAAATAATTTAAAAAAAAAAACAATAAAGTTTAACATAATAGAATAGAAGAAAAATTAAATAAAAAATATAACGATGCGATAATATTGCAAAACAAGTTTCTCTCGATTGCATTTGAAAGCTTTATTTCTTTTATTGAAGGGTAATGAATGAACATTTACATAAATTGTTTGAATTAAATCTAAATACGTACATAAATAAATTAATTTCAATTAGTTGTTATTTGGGGCAAAAAAGAATATTTCTAAAAATACACAAAAAAATCACAGATGGCAACATTGACCAAATTTTGACTTTATAGGTTTGATCAGTATGGAGTTTGACATTATCGTGACGAAAAATAATAATCAGCTGATTAACTGAGGCCACCTAAAATATATTCGCCTTGTTTGATCAGTTATAATTTTTTTATTTATGTTTCAATATTTTCATACATTTTTTTTGTGGATCATATTGAAGATGTTTAAAAAAAATAAACAAAAATATTGGGAACCTTTTACGTTCATACAAACTTTTTACAAAATTTTCTGTAAAAATAGATTTTTCAAAAAATGTTTCTTCATAAGTAAAAAACTGTTAAAATGTCTTTTAAATAAAATTTATTGCAGACAAAATAAAAGCTTTTAGTAAGCTTTTTCGTTAAGGCATAATGCAGAAAGCTGCTTTTATATTAAAAACAACACTTTAGAATTCAAAAAATTTATTAAAGACAATTCATTTATATTTCAAATACTGGTCGTTACGCTACGTCTACACGTAACAATTTTTATTGCTGAGCACTAGCAAAAACGTCGGCGAATAATGACACAACAATTGATGATTGCTTTAGGTGGAGAAAACGTAAAATTGCTTCGTCACAAATACAAAATTTTTAACGTGCGAAGATGTATGAATTTTTTATTTTATTTTTATGTTTTTAAAATGATTGAACTATAAATACTACATCGCAACATTTCCCCATATTCATAGGAATTTTTTCCATGCTTTTTTCTTTAATCTAATAATGGATGCCGTTGATACAAATAAAATCTTTTTTAAGTATCATCATTTTCTTTGTGTGTTTTGTAAATACACCTGATTTGACAGCTTATTGCTAGCAATAATTGCTAAAGCAATCCTCAGAGCAACCATTGCGCAATGAGTCGCCACATATCGCAATTTGCGGTCTGCACGTTATGGACGCAATCAATTTTGACGTTTGCGGCAATAAATATTGCTACGTGGAGACCCGGGGTTACATTTAAACAAAAGAAAAACGAAAATGGATAATAAATCTAGGCAAAAGTAAAAACGTTTTAAATACTTTTGCCCTTTTTGTTTGTTTATTTAAACGAAATATCATTATTTTTTTAAATACAAATATGTACAGTGACTCACAGCTTATTTGATGCAGGTGAGACCTTTTTTTAAAAAATCGAAAATGAGTTTTGCAGACAACAT
>NDXZ01031448.1:817-11671 GCA_003055125.1 Paykullia maculata
TGAAATAGATTTTTATCTTTGACGCTTGTAGCTAGAAGTTGTTGACTTTTATTGTCAAATATTAAGTTTCATTTAATCATTTAATTTACAAACAATTTATAAAAATCAAAAGTAAAGCTGTTAAACTTAAACTTAATTAAAATAATGCTAACAATTAAAGTGGGTGGTGGGTGGTTAAATGAATCACGTTTTTTACTTATTTTATATGTAATTAAGTCCTTAAATCCATTTATTTTTTAAGGTCATTGCAAGTAATTGACTTAAGTGTTTCTGATTAAAAGAAAACAACAACAAAAATCACTTAACATATGTATGTGGTTGCAAAAACGTTTTTCGTTTTTAGAAAATAATTTATAGTTTTTTTTTTATTTACATATCGCTTATTTGCTGCAACAACGTCATAACTCAAAATTTAAAATTTTTCAGGAGACGGTTGTTTTTCCTAAATTTTTGAATGCAAATAAGATTATGGCCGCAGTTGTTACTTTTCTAGATAAGTATCGATGTTGACCATACAAACGACAAGGCACAACTAAAATAATACGTTATTGCAAGTAATAGACAATTGATTTTGGAATTAGAACAAAATGCTTCTATGGCGAGCCTGCGTGTAATTTTGAAAGCTAATTCACAAGATTTTGTCAGTAATTAAAACACATTATTTATTATGTACTGGCGGCTATTAACTCGAAAAAAGGGTTTTTTGAGTTATAAAGTTGTTGCAGCAAATGAGCGAGATGTAAATATGTACATTGAATAGGTCGATTTTTTTTTTTTTAAAAATCGTATGTGTGTTGGGGTTGGCGTAAATGATTCTACGATTCTATATTGCTTTACTTCACTTTTAAAAGAATTTTTTTTCAAGTGTATCTGTAAAACGTAACGTGCAGCAGTTTCATTCTTAGGAAACCGAATATAATGCATTATTGATAATGAGTTCTGTAAGCCCATACAGTCAATTGGATGTTATACTTATTAAATGCAAGTTTTAAAATATTTTAAAAGTACTGATTTATTCAATTCCTTATTTGTAATCTAAAGGGCTGCCTTATTTTATTTATTAATAGTAAGTAGTTACTTAACGACTTCAAAGTAATGACTTCACTAAATCCCTATTTGGAAGCGAGCTACTTGCCTCCAATGACATTACCGTGTTAAAGTTATAGGTTAAAATGCCAATAGGTAAGTAGGGGACAACAGTATTTTATAATTTTAACTCAATACAAGGCAATGCAAGTTTTTGCTGGGTATATACATACATAAACTAATATTTATTTATTTTTTTTAATTTTTACGTAAATTTTTATTTTCATAGTTCATACATTTTTTGTATATTAATGAAGAAATTAATATTTTTTATGGGACAATTGAAAGAACATTGCAAAAAAGTAAGTTTCCCGACATTAGTCGAGTGGAATGCATTTTCAAAACCAGCTACGGTTTCATCATCAGCACTCTTTGATTGGTGATTAGTGTTGGCTGTAAATATCATCTATTTAACTCACAGTTTATTAGGAAATAGGGTATCGTATGGTGATTGCTTGTCGCCTATACATATTCATATTTCCTACCACTTAATGAGTGAGAACGAAATTTACCACAACCACTTAAAGCTTTTTTCTTGTGTTTCTTTTTCCCAATTATCACTTGTTTTTGTCCTGCTTCAACCAACCGGTTTGATAACGATTAGGTTGTTGTTATATTTTGAACATTTATGTATTTATGTTCTTTAGAATATTTTTAAAAAAATTTTAATAAATATTTGTTCTATACAATTTTTTTTTGTTAGACTAATTACTATTTTACAGGAAATTTTTCATGATTTTTTTTCTTATAGAAAATTTTCCAAATTTAGCAATTTTTTATCGTAAATTTATAAAAATCTTCATTATTTTTTTAATGTATGAAAAATGTGTAATAAATGTTAATAATAAAAATTTTGGTTTTGTAAAATATTTCAATAGATTATTCTTTAATAGAAAAATTTAAGTAGATTTTAGGTTTTACGATTTTTCGTTTTAAAAAATTAATTAAATAGAAAACTTTTGATTTTTTTTTTAATTTTTATTTAATAGAAAATTGGTAATAAATTTTCGTTTTAAAGAAATTTTTCGATAAATTTTAATTTTATAGAAATTTTTGTATCTTTTTTTTATTTGACAAAAAATTTGGGGTTTTTTTTTTTTTTGTTAATTAATATATTTTCGAATTTTAAATGTTTTTTGACAAAATTTTATTTGTTTTAAGACAATTATTTTTAATTTTATTCTGGCTCAAGTTCATTTTTTTTTTTATAAATTGCTAAGAATTTTAATTTTTTGTTTGCGATAATGAATGATAAATAATGTGAAAAGTTTGTTTTTGCCGACATTAGCCGAGTGGAATGCGTTTTCGAAACCAGCTACGGTTTTCATCATCATTATTTTCGTTTTATCGAAAATTTTGGCTCTATTTGTTTACTGAAAGATTTTGATACCTTTTCTTTTATGGAAGGTTTAACATTTTTTTTTTAAATTTGATAAATTTATAAACCGTTTACGAATAAGGGGGTTAAAGTTTATTTACAGTGTTACAATATGTAAATCAACTTATTTTTATTATCCAGAACTAAAGTTTTAATTTAAATAAAACTGTTTTATTTAATTAAATTTTGTTTGCAGTTTATTTTATTCACCCCTATCGTGAATAGAATGTGTAATTTTGTTCCCATAAAATGTTGTTCCCAAATGTGAAATTTTGTTCCCCAAAGAAAACAAAGTGAACAAACTAATACAAAAAAGGGAACATATCTCAAGGGATTCACGATTGCATTTTTGGGAAAGGGGAAAAAAATTTGAGGGAAAATTTATTCACGATAAGGGTGAATATGTCTTTAAAGCCAGTTTAGTGCTCTTTTTCAGTCTGTCCACGAGAACAATGATACACGACGGCTTTATTTTAATTTAAGTTTTTAAGTCTTGACCGTTGGCCTGGATAAAATATGTTAATTTACATTCTATAAGAAATTCTCTGCTGAAAGGAAATTTCAATAAACTTTTTTATTCATAAAAAAATATTCGTCAATAAATACTTTTCTTTAGTTCTTAGATTTAACCCTTAATTGGAAACTTTGCATGACTTTAATTAAAAACATTTATTTACACATGAATTAAACAATAAAACAAACAATTTGCACGTGACCAAAGGTGGTGGCACAGTTTTAATTTTTTTTTTGTTTTGTACTTTTGAACACAAAATTAGTTGAACAAAAATTTCGTCTAAAGAAAAATAATAAAAATTGCAAATAAAAAGTGCTGATAAGGAAGTCCGTCAAGAACGTAATAAAAATATAACGAATTTTTGTTCGTAAAAGAAGCAAAATTAAGAAGGTATTTTCAGGGCACAAAATAATAATTTACAAATGAGTAAAAGGGCTGTTAAATAAGGAAATTTATTTTCAAATTAAAGGGTGAAATGGATAATGAATTATATTTATATGGAAGTGCTAATGAATTTTAATGGATCTATGTATGTCCAATATTAAACAGTTTATTTTATAGATTTAACCAACTAGTCCTTATTCGAATATCCTTTTCATATATTATTTATTGTTGGTTGTTGTTGTTTTTTTTTCTTCATAGTCCTGTTCAATATACCACTATCACGGAAGGCATTTTGAGTCTTTTATTATTAAGCCTTAAAAGGAAAGCTGCCGCTTTACAGGATAATGAGAAATTCCAATCACATTTTGGCCTTAAAACCCAGCAACATCCCATCATAACATTGTTGCAAAACTCTGTAGTCAACATGAACGATGTAGCGAATAAAATGAATGGAATTTGTAATCATCATGACAGGCAGTAAGTTGGACATTTTATTTTAATAGAACTTAACTTTGCCAACAAGGATTATTTTATATTTTTTTTTATTTGTTTTTTTGTAGAATTAAAGATAATAGCATTGAATATTTGCGACCGGTATATCTTTATATACTTTGTAATCCTCAAACTTTGCCAGATTCAAAGACTATATGGACCGGTCTTTTGACCTTAAGTAGAAATAAAAAAGATGCCAAGGAGTTGATGCAGGAAATTATGTCGTGGAGTAAAATAACCACCTCGCAAAACTGCCTATTTACCAGCACTTTGCTTATTGAAGCTATAGAACACTTTCTTAGTCAAAAGGATATGAAACAGGCAATTGAGCTGACCGTTTTTCAAATACTAGTCATTAATCATTTGGTTAAGTTTGGCATCGATCCCCGACCAAGTTTGCATTGTGTTTTAAGAGTTCTCCACTCGACAAAGGAACAGTCTAAAAGTCATTACAATGTCATGTTAATACTTTTGTCGGAGAGTGTACATTTGCTGGCGCCCAGCTATTTGCCAGATCTAATGCGTATTTTATCATTCATTGTGGTTCAAGAGAACTGTGGGCATCAATACATTCTGAACATGTGCCTCGATGGTATCATCCAGTGGATGTCTCAGACTGCATTCATACCTGCAGATGGACTGGCCATAGCACATCAAATTGTGCGCAAAATTCTGGACGTTATTAAGGGAACACAAACAGCAAATGCAACGCATACCGAAGATATTGAGCCATTTGGTTTACGCAATCTACATCCCGACATAGCCATGGCATTTAATTTGGCTAAATTGGTTGAATCATTTGATAATTCCGATCTAAAGGATGTTTATACATTTGTGGATATATTAAATGTCAAAGCGAACACCATGTTTTGTCAACGTCTACAATTGTTCTTAAGGGCCCTGTTTTTATCGCAAGAACCGTCCGTCGACTGTTGGTTTAAAATCTATGAAGTTATTTTGGATATCATTAAAGTTAACAACAATATTGCCTATGACTTCCTAATGACATACATTTTCAAATTGGCTACAGAACATAGTCCTGAATTGCAAATGGAATTGCTTAGAGGTTTGCCGAATTTTGCAGTATCAAAAGTAAGTAGTAGTTAAGTACATTAAACATGTATATCATTAAATTAAATCTCTTCTTAGGATAATATACCCATGATTTTAAATACCATACGAAATTTATGTTCTGATAATACAACGTTTTGCATGGACTTGTATTTACGTTTGTGGCGTGTTGAATCACGTACTTATCCATTTTTAATAAAACTCTTATCACAGCCCTTTAAAGAAGGCACCACCAAAAAGTTTGAATTTGAAATTGCTAAAACTTATACCATACGGGAAATTTGCTATGAAAAGTAAGTACAAAAGATGTAATTTTTTTTTAAATTGGTTTAAGATATATGAATTGGCTTTTGCATAGTCCCGATTTACAATACAGAAATTAAAAGGCAGACAGACGAAGTTTGTTCGTGAGGGGTTAAAGAGGTAGAGTGTGTAATACACGACTGTCCGTACAAGACATTTTTGGTTTCTCCACTTTTCGCAGTTTTCTTGTTGTTGCTTTACACTAATGTCATGATGGATCTTGACATTTTATTTTGCGTCAACAGCGAAAAATAACGAAAAAAGGAAACAAAATATTTTAATCTGCATTTTAATATCGCAGTTGTAAAATGTTTAGGCAAAACCAAAAGAGGATTAAAAAAATGTCTGCTTTTCATTTTTTGCGATGTAAATGCGGACATATTGCCAAAAAAGATGCCCCCTTTCCCTTTTAGATTTTCCTAAAAAGGCTGCATTAAGATATAGTAATTAAATAAATCATTTTGTATAACCTATAAAATAAAGTTTTATCATAACAAACGATCAAATTTGTCAAATAAAGGGTGTTTTTCATAGAGGTATAAAACGTTAAGTTGGCAACACTTTTTTTAACTGGCGGCCATTTTGTCAGGTGTCAAGTGATTTATGTTTAGTTTGGTTTGGCATTTCAACATGACGCCTGAACACCCCCCGGGGGTAGTTAGAAAAGCATCATGATGATAATGCCTTCGGGGCAAAAGAGGCTTGCCTTAGCCTCGGCTGGCTTGACCCAAATTGGTGATTCACCAGAATTAATCTGGTACCACGGGAACCAGTAAGCCCTCAGGACTTGTCTTGGACTGGTTGATTGGTTGAGGTCCCTTCGGGGTCTACGTGGTGGCTGTGGTTGATACCTGGGTTTCGCATTAGCAGAACTTCTTAGCAGGAAGAGGTGTCAATTTGTCTGATATTCGTCTTCAGACGGTTGAATACACATCTCTATTGGTGTAACAAATAACACATGCTGTGCAATAGAAGGTCGGAGTCCTGGCTGATGCTTGTGCTAGTGACAGACTTCGGTCAGCCGGACCTTCTCAGGCTCTGCCTTATAGTAGGCAGGTCTGACATCAAAGGAAACCTAGATAGCCCGAGCTCTTGAGCAAGGTGCCTACTCTTTTATCCAGAATCATAATGGGTGGATAAGTTGCTACCTGTGTGTTTCTTGCAAGTCACACAGGGGCGATGGTTAACGCATAATAATTTAACTCGTTGTTGGACCACTGTCTGGTAATGTCATGATGTGACGGTACATACACGTATCTATTTCACGTATGACGCCTGAACAACGCTTCCAAATTGTGCAAATTGGGCCCAAAACAAAATTGCCGTCAATCCAGATTTTCATTTGTTTGAATGGACACATCAATAAACAAAACTGCCATATTTGGAGTAATAATAATCCTCAAGGGTATGTCGAGACACCGTTACATCCAGAAAAACAGACTGTTTGGTGTGCTTTATGACTGGTGGAATCATTTGGGCATACTTCTTTAAAAACGATGCTGGTCAGAACGTTACAGTCAATGGTGACCGCTATAGAGCCATGGCTGCTTACTTTTTCGTTCATCAATTGAACAACCATGATGTGCAGGAGCTGTGGTTTCAACAAGACGGCGCAACATGTCACACAGCTCGTGCCACAATTGATTTTTTGAAGGAAACGTTTGGTAACCGCATAGTTTCACATTTCGGACCCATAAATTGGCCTTCAAAATCGTGCAATTTAACGCCGCTAGACAATTTTCTGTGGGGATATGTGAAGTCGCTAGTTTACGCCGATAAGCCAGAAACAATTGACGACTTGAAGGACAACATTTGTCGCGTTATTAACGATATGCGGCCACAAGTGTTCGAAAGCCTTTAAAAATTGGACCTCCAGATTAGACTACGTCCAAGCCAGCCGTGGCGGCCAGAAGTCATATTTAAATTATAATGCCAGAAGATTATCTTTCGAATAAAGTAAATTTCATGTCAATTTAAAAAATTCATTTTTGTTTTATTCCATTTCAAAGTTCTATACTTCTATAAAAAAAATCCTTTATTCTACATTTAAACAACCAATAACACTTTCGTATATAATGTGAACCAAAATATATCACCATATTGGAAGATGCTGTTAACTTTGGCCAAATGACGGCCGCTTTAAGTTTTGTTTTGATACACATCAATAGGTCTTATAAAGCTATGCTCCTCAATAAAGCAGAATATTCGTGACTATTTTCTTTAGGGGTTTTAATCTAACGTAAATTTTGGCACAGATTTAGCCGCTCTTTAAGGAAGTACTTTAAAATTTGTTTACAAGTTTATGTCGATTGATTTCTTTTGTATTTATTTTATGTTGATCCTTTAATTATTGAGCAAAATAACATTATTTGTAAGATAAGTTTAAAAGTTAGAATAAAATAAGATCATAAAATACTTTTTTACTTTAAAAATGAGGGTTACTTACCCTCATATTCATAATAAATTTTTAAAACTATTGAACAAAATTTTCATACAAAGGCCAAATTGTCGCATTCAATAGCGATCGAAATTTTACTTGAACGTGCGAGTTTCCTTTGCTTTGAGCATTGGAATTCTTGCGGTTTTTTTCGCTGTTGAATGCGAGAATTTTACCCCAAAACTTTGGTTTTTTGGTGAACATAATTTTTTTTTTAAATTATAATTTACCCTTTAAAATTAGGCCAATAAAACTAAAACTAAGAAAAAAAAACTTACCGACAAACAATTCTATTGCAGGCCTTCACAACATGGCTCCGATTTGGTATCACATCTTTCTGATACCCTTAACACTTGTACCGATGAATCTGGCGATTTGGCCACATCATTGGCCCTTGACGCTATTGTAGCACTGTGCGATAGTCATACGGTGAATATAACATCGACTTGGCGTGTTTTAAGCAATAAGTTTCGTCATGAGAAAAGGCCTCGCGCTATTAAATCCTTATATCGATTTTTTGCTCATGTTCCTCTGCTACAAACTCCCACGCTGGAATTCGAACAGTTGGTGGATGAGGCACTAGATCAACTGTGGTTGACTATAAGTCGTTCGGATATGGATAACGAAATGATTAGGGAGGCTTTGTCGGCTCTCAAATACTATGAAATAGGAACGCTTTTGACCTTAAAACATATTCCACCACAATTTAGACAAGATTTACATGTGGCCAGAGAGTACACCGGACCAAATGGTCGAGAAGTAGTAGATCTGCAGCAGGAAATGATACCGGGAGAGGTATGGGTGCAATTGTTGCAAAAAATACGACCAGATTGTGGTGCAGCGGCCGCCGATTTAATATCTCACTTCATATACGCCGAAATAAATGGTTTTCGTGGTGGTCTCTATCGTTTACCCGAGGGCAGATCAGAACCTCGTAAATTGCAAGGACTTTATCCACAAAGTCCTCTTAGGGCTGTCATCAGTTATCTAGTGAATCAGGCACGTTACGGTGACCATGTGGCAGAGCCAATAGCTGTAACAAATGCCCTACGAGCCATATCGAAGAAGTTTTCCAAACCCATACCACCACTAGATTGGAGTTTTTTGCACAGTTTCTTCCATTTATCGTTTGATACCAGAAAATATTGTATTTTGATAGCCAAAAATCAATTGTTGCATTCTGGAACGGCTCGTCGTTTATTGGAGAATTTTCTAGCAGAATTTGAGCCAAATTGTTTCGAAGAAGATTTACTTTTACTTTTCTCTTTACTGCCGGAAATTTCCAACGGTGTTAGCTTGACCATAATGAAAACGTTTGCTGAAAAAGTGGCAATGTACAGTTTCAAAGAATCCCAATTAGCTGGCTTCAATGAGGGTTGTTTATTCGAGAAGTTCATGGACAGTGTCAAGTTTGTATTTACGGGAAAATGTGAAGTTCCCGAAGTTTTGGATATTTTCACTTTGATTGTAGAGCGTTATATGGATTCAATGGATTTGGATTCAAGGCTATTTGAGCGTTACACAGAAGTTGTGGCTGTTTTACCACAAAACGCCATAGAAGGTTTGACCACACCGGCAAACTGGTGGGAAACACCTATTGGCAAATTGAAAAAAGCCACCATTATTCGTTCGTATTTGGTGCTATACAATAGACAACTGAAAAATCCCCTAAAATGGTTTAATGCCATTATAGATGCCTATGCCACACGAAAAGAAGAACATTTATTTTTCTTTAGACATCTCTCGTCCACCTTGTATGCCTTTAACAATGACGAACATTCATGTAACTGGATTATGGAAATGTTCATACAAATACAGGCTCTATTGGCCGAATCGTCTAATAAGGAAAAATTGGATAAAGTATTGTATCTGCTGGACATATTCATATTGTCCGTTGATGTTTTGTCAGGCTGTGCAGTGCTTTTGGGTAACTTGGATATGGTGGCAACGCAACGTTCCGAAAGATTTCAAATATTTCCCGAAAGTTTGCAATTTTTGTGCGACCATGTATTTTGGAAAGATCAAGAGCCCAAAGTAATGTGACCAATAATAATTAATATAAAGAACTTTTAACAAAAATCCTTTTTTTACTTACAGATCTATGAGTTCCTTTATAATTTATATAAAAATAGCGCCATTCCCGATGAGTACTCCTGTATTTTCAAAAACTCCATCATCTGCTCCCGTAATAAACCATATTTCGATTGTAAAGGCATTTGGACGAAATATGTCGGCATGCGCAATTAATAATAAAGTCATAAGATAAAAGTTTGTGATTTTAAATGCTTTTGGAAATTGTTTGCGAATTTTATATGCACCTTTGAGGGGAAACTGCCATTTTTTTCTATTTCGTTTTTGTAATAATTTTCAAGTAGAATTAATAAAAAAAAATTATGTTTTATAATGATTGAATTTATTTTATTTTTGTACAAATGTTTTAGGATTTTTTCTCAAATTGTTTGTTAGTGCATCTAAATTTTTGGAATTGGATTGCACAAAATCATTGTGAACAACAAAGAGTTATTTAAATAAATAAAGACTTTCACTCGACGACATCACACGTTAATGTTTACGCCTCAGAATAAATTAATGGGTCGATGTTCGATGGCAACCGAACATCAGTTGCGTTGTCAGTGGCCAAAAATTATTACAGTGGGTAACTGACAACTAGCAGCTATTGTTGTCGGTTGCCATCCATAATGTTTAAATTAGCCGCTAAGAAAATGTCCTCCAGAAATTGGAATTAAACGTTCATAAGTCGGGGTTTACACGAGGAAACAATTGGAAGAAAAACATTTAGTTTGAGAGCAAATTACGGGTGGGGAATTTATATCATTCCCGTATTCCCGCAATTTACTAACAAAACAAAAACAAAAAAGATGTTTCCCTTTCAATTGTTTCCTCGTGTAAACCCCAACTAACTGGCATTTGTGTCATTATAATTACTTCCACTGAAATAAAATTCAACAGGAACAAGGCAGATTTGGTTACCCCTCTCTTTTTGGTTAATGCCCCTATTACGGTTTACAACTCAACTATACTTTAGTTGAAATTTTGCAATTTGGTATTATGAATAACAACTTGTGTTCGTGAGGTTGACAAAAACATAAAAAAACATGTAAGAGCGTTATATTTGGCGACGCCAAATCTTATATACCCTTCACTACGTGTATTTCCGTAAAAAAAAAA
>NDXZ01031449.1:7296-18147 GCA_003055125.1 Paykullia maculata
ATTGTAAAAAAAGTAGTTAAAATTATTTTATATACATACATACATACATAATTAAATATATAAAAAATATATGGAAGTTTGACGAAAATTTTGAAAAAAAGGACTACGAGACTTTAACAACGTGCTTGCAGCTATTATAGGTATGAAGGTTAATATATTTTTAAAAAATCCTTCTAAAAAACCATGATTGAAATAAATTTGTTATATCAACATCCAATGATTCACCCGATAAGGCTCTAAAAGCAGCTTTTCAGCGACAAAAGAAGAAATATTTCAAGCAAAATAGCCACAACTATTTCAAAGGCAAGGTGCCAAATGACGAAAATGTTCAAGAAAAATAAAAGACTTATATACATACATATGTACAATTTTAACTAAACATATGTACGTAGTTTTATAACTTTTTATTAATTAATAATAATAAAAGAGAAAATGATTATACATATAACTATATGTGTTTAAGTGTTTTGCCCCATTACTCAAAAGATTGTGAACCAATGTCACTTAAATATACTAGTGAATCTCTGGTTCTAATGTCTCCATATGGTCCCATAAGAACCTCCTAGTCAATAGTTCTAAGGTCATTAGTAGATTCTCAATGACAAGCACATGTTAAATGTCTATAGCAAAAAGCATTGTCTGGAGTATAATTTATCAGTTGTACTGGTGACAAAGTCAATAGTGAATCAATACTTTTTCACTATCGACATTTTCTGCAGGAATGCTATAGAAATGTGCCAATAAAAAAATTTTATAATTTGATAGGGTAATTATTCTTTATTCATATTTATGTTTTAAGTTAACCAATACACTGAAGCCATACCATCACTGCTATACAGCTAGACAAACAACACACAAACACATCAGTACTGTAGAGTGGTCAAATTTATAAAAACTGTGTGTTTACATTACAAATAAACAATGCGTGAGTCCTTACGCTAAATAGTAACCACTAGAAGATCACATTTCTTAAATAGGACACAATTATAAACAACACTTGACAATGCGAAGCAGTACTGTTTATATATAGTATGTGGTGCGGTTTTAGCAAATTTCACAATAGTGTTGAACCAGAAGCTATGTTTAAATACTAACATATGTTAATCTAATTCTAGAATAAGCACTTACCAACACTGTAGAGTTACTAGATAACTTTCAAGCTTCTCAAACTTAATATATAAGACGATAGTTTTAAGATTTAAGAACAAGTTTTGATTGTGTTTCCTAGCATAGCACATTTTCTAAGATAAATAAGATTGGATAATGCTTTTTAGCTGAGCAGATCTCTAATAAATAGTAAGTAGACTGAGCATCCTAGATGATAAATAATAAATAACATAAAATTAAACATATTTACAACACTCTGAATACGAAATACTATTTAAAAAATAGTTAACGTTTTAGTTTAAAAACAATTTGCTAATGGCTATTAATTTGGACTTTAAGCTTTAATTTTGAACATTATTATTAATTATTTTTCATGAAAAATACACTAAAGAGCCGAAAAAGTGACTCAAGAAATTGCAATGTGAAATCTGTCATATATGCTAAGACAGCAGTTTTCTATACAAACTGTTCTCTCAATCCACAAATTTCTTTGCTGTTCAATCTCCAATTTTCTATAAAACTTTATTTATATTCAAAAGAAAATTTAAGCTTTAAGTCGGTAGTTTTCAAAAAAAAAGCAAATTTGGGTTATAAGCAAAGATGTCAGTAAAATGGTAAAACAGCAAAACGAGTCATTTTATCAAATTTCTGTATAAAAACTGTCAAATCTGCTGAAGCATTTTTTTTATCTAAAAGCTGTTTTTTAACGCTAAGTTTTTTCAGGCGAATGAAATTAAAAAAAACCAAAAGCTCAGGCTCAAAACTAAATTATCACTGATATTCAGTGTAAGTTTTTTTTTTTCATTGAAATTACAGAAGTGAGACTATTTGTAATACAACCAACTTTCTTTTTTTGAGAAAACTTCACTTTATCTAAAACTTTTTATATCAAAAACAAAACAGCAACATTTTGTCTGAAATCTAAATAAAAGCTTTCAATGGAAAACAGACATGTTTGTTTATATAAAAAAACTTTGTGATAGACCCTTTAGCGATTTAAGAATCGATTTTATATCAACATTATCGCGAAACTCTCAAGCAGTTCTGTATAAAAAAAATTCTCATAAACTTTGACACGTTTTAAAAGACTTCCTTAAAATTCGGTAAAAGTGGGGAGACATATTTTCTTCCATTTTATTAAAGGTCACTTAATAAGAATCAAAATCTAGAGCATACTTTCAGGCTTTTAATAAACAAATTTTTTTAAAGAACATAATTTAAACTTTAGATTTTCCTTTTTATTTCTCTACTTGCTTTTTTGTTTTTGTAGAAACATGAAGTATATTTTACGTCTACATTTTTATTATTACCTACTTTAATCTATGCTCTAGAAAAATACTGTTTTTATTTATATTTGCTAAACCATTAGATGATATCTATTAAGTTTTCAGAGCATACTTTTAGGTTGTATTAAGTCTTACTCTTAAATTTGTTTGAAAAGAAAAAATTGAAAAAAAAGTCTAAAAAAACAAACACCTGTTTATGATCTAAAAATAATAAAATACAATTATGTATATGACTATATTTTTTTGAATACAGAATTCAGTTAAAGAATTAAAAAACCAAAAAAAAACAGATAATAAACTCTTTATGGTAAATAATAAAGACGAAAAGCAAACAATATTTGCAGATATTTAGAAAAGCAAAAACGCTTAACATTTATTTAAAGTATTTTGGTGCTTGAATTAAAAAAAATCTCTTTAAGCTTAGAAAAAGATGATAAAATGTTAAGGAATGTTATATCTTAAAAACAATGTCAAAATGAATACTAAACAGACAGCACGAAATTAAAAGAAAATATACCAACAAAGTATGTATTTTGTAGTCTCTACCCTTGACAATTGTTTTATTACAAAAATCCTTTAATTTATAAATTAAATAAATTAAATAAATTCAACTTAAAAACATTTGTGTCTTCTTCCCGTTTTTTACTTGAAAAATTTTCTATTTTTTTACAAAATTAGATTGACGTGCCTAAAATTATGTTTTAAACAATGGCGTGCTTTCAACTTGGTTTCTCTTATTTGTTTTCTATGTTTGCAAAAACAAAAGCAAAAACATTTCATAAATAACTAACAAGTTTTCAATGTGTTTTTTTTTTGTTTGTTAATTTAATTCAGTTTTTGTTTTATTTGTTTTGTGCATAATAGTTTTCTGTTCAGAAAGACAGCTTGACATTTTTGTTGAAAGTTTTTATAGTTTAGATTATTGTTGATGGTTTCAATACATTATACAACAAAGAAATCACACTCCACCCCCTCCCCCAGCTTTGTAAGTATAAGCAACATTTTTAGAATATTTGTAAACATAAAAGGGGGTTTCTATTAATTAAAAAATTTGTGTAAATTGATATAATGAATAAACAAAACCGCAGTATGTAAAAAGTGTCCTTAAGCCAGAGACGTTTTGATATGACTTTTAGGCTTTTCCAAAACAAAAAAAGCTTTAATAAATATTTTTTTCATATTGTAAAATGTGTTCCTGAGAATGGAACCTTTTTGTAATAAAACATTCACTATAGAATATATTTTTCTTTGAGCGTAAAATTTGTATTGTTGTAAAGTAATCACTTAGCAATGGTTGCGTAAAGAATGATTTCTCTATGGGAAACTTTTTCCTTAACAAGAAGTGCCCCTAACAAGACATTTTCAAGAAAAACAAAAGCTTTCCCTAAACCAAAGTCTTTTAAACAAAAAACTTTTTCTTATTGATGAAAAAAGCATACTATTCGATATATTTTCTAAGGAAAATATTGATCCTAACGTATTCTTGATTTTTATAGGAAATGTCTGGATATAAGAGACAACTAAAACAAAAATATTTTCTTTAGAAAAACGCAAAGATATAGATTATAAAGGAAAAAACTTATTTAGTTTTATCTACCTTTAATACATCTAAATTCAAGCGATTTGTGTATGTCCCATTAAAAAATATTTACAACCTTCTAAAACTTAAAAGATGCCCACATTAAATTAAATTAAGACAAAGCACCTTTAAAAAGACTCTGCTCTAAGAACTTTTTAGCTTTTCAATGGCCTCAATAAATACTTTAAACTATTTGTTTTCAAACTCTTTTTCATGGCACTGGATTTTTCTCCTTTCATTTGGGCCTTTTTTAAAGATTTCCTTTTTTAGAGGATTTTTTTTGTTTTAATTAAATTTGTAGTTTGGGCGAAGCCATGCGGAAATAAATCAAACAAAAACTTCTTGTGTAATTTTGCTGGGTGTCGTAGAGTAATGGAAATATTTTTTTGGGCCCAACAACACTTGGCAGAAAAAAAAACTATTCAATTTGGTAAAAGTGTTAAAGACAAAAAACACTGTTGCGTAAAACGTTTTGGTAAGATTGGGGGACAGTTTTGCTGGTAGGTTTATTGAAAAAAAATATAAGCCTTAAATTAAACTTTAGTTTTTAGCGGCGTTTTAGATTTGTTTTTACATTAATTTTGGTTAAAGATATTTGGGTTTGGTAAATGAAATTGAAAAGCGTTTTGCCAGAAATTAAAGAAACGCTATTTGTAATAAGCTTTTAAATATGTTACGTTAAAGCGATTCTTAAATTAGAATATACTTTTAAAAGCAACTAAATTAAATTAATTAATATACTTATTGTAAGCAATAAAGTTATATGATATTAAACTTTGTTATTTTAAATAAAGAAAAATATTAATAAGTGGCGCAAATATAATACAATATTTGCAAAGTCTTATTGTATTAATTAATTCATTTTTTTTTAAATTTTCTCTTAAACACCAATTAGTTTTCATTAAACCATAAAATATTACACACAAATCTTCACTTCCCTAAAAGTAGGCAATATGTTTTATCTTATTCTCATTTATATGCCACATATTTCTTGCAGTAATTGTGGGCCATAATTTTAACGTCAAATCACCCTAAAACGAGAGAAAGAGCAAAACTAAAGGCTAAAAATTTAACCGAGTAGAAACCTAAAAAGTTTCACTGAATAAACAACAGTGTACAGCTTAAGAGTTGGCAAAGACCAAATATTAACACCCAAAAGTTAAATCCATAAAATAAACAATAATACTCGTAAGATAGAAATAAATATTTGTCAACAACCTACTTACAAGAAACAGTGCCCAAACATACGCACTAAAGGGGGAGAAAAAAAAAGTTCATAGCATTAGTACAAACAGGAAAAGGCCAAACTCGAAGGAAATGAACAACAACAAAAAAGCAAACGGCAAAGAAAAGTTAATATAATTTACATTAATTTCTTAACAAAACACAAACAAAAACGCAAACGCACACGCACTACAACTGGAAAAAAGAATGATGTGGACTTAAGACTTAAACAAATATTTATGGCAGCAAAAAGTATGCTACGTTTTAGTTATAAAATTGTTAAGGATAACACAATTTAATACACGAAAGGAGAAATGTGCGACTAAACTGAAAACTTTGACGAAAACAATTTAATAGTTCATTTACATACTTTTCGGCAATAATTTTCTATAAAAAAAATTAATTTAATGTTTGCTTAAAGCAAAATAATATTTCTTAATTTTTAATAATATTAGGATTTGAAAAAAAATATTAAAATATTTAAAGTGTAAGTTTTATGAGCCTTTAAATTAGCATAACATTCATTCATTGACACATACATTAAGGTCTTAATTTTCTTTAAATTATATACAATTTTTCCGAAGTAATAAAATTTATATAAAAAAAAACTTTTTTAATTTTCAAAATGTGTTTTTTTAAAATATTTTTATGATTTTTTTATCTGGCCATAATGTAATCTATGCACAAATATTTGTTTATTATAGGCATTTAAAAAAAATTGATTTATTTAGGTTGACAAACTTAAACAAATTTGTTTTATTAATAAATCGTTATTGACTTTTGACCACATTTGTTTTGTTTGAGTATTTTAGTAAACAAATTTTTTAAAGCACCTGAAAATTAACTTTAAAGAATTAACCAAATAAAAGTATTAATTGAATGGATTCTTTGATAAGTAAGATACTTAAAATGTTGCAGTAATTCTAAAATAGATATTAACTTAGAAATAAGGAGCCTCTTTCGTTTTTAACAATATTGTCAGAAACTGCAATTCGTTTTACAAAAAAAAATTAAATTTAAGTATTTTCTTTGCTTTAAAATTTTCTTTTACACTACCCTCAAATGTATGCTTTGCTTCTAATTTATTTAAAATGTAAATAAAACTAATTTAAAAATGCTGTTGACCTAAATTCCAGAAATTGTTTACTATTTTATTGAAATGTTTTTTTTATAAAATGTAAATTTTTAATGAAACTGATATTAGAAAGTATTAATTGGAAACAAATTCTCTATAAATGCTTGAAACAAATTCATAGAAATTTTAACTTAACAAGTAAAGAACTCTATTATAAAGTAAATTACTTTTAAAAAGTCAATATAGTGTAAAAAAAATATAGTTATTGATAACCAGTGCAACAAACTAATGTTTGTAAGTATTAAAAGAAAAAATGTGAAAAATTGTTATTAGAGAAATACATCAAATAGTTTTTTTTTATTCAATTAAGAAATAGTTTTAAATCAGTTTAAATAAATCCAATAAAAAAATGTTTAACCATGATTAAAAATATTTATACCAAAAACAACTTAATTTCATTTATTTTAAGATTTACTATTTTCCATGGATTTATGTTTAAAATATTTTTCTATATAATGATCGTTGTAGCATACTTTTAGGTGCACTACCGTATGTTAAACTTAAACTTGAAATGAAAAAAAAAGAAATGCAACAACAAAAAGCAAGTACAAATAAACATTTCCATTACTGAAGTTTTATTTATGATTTTTTCAAAGGTTTTAATATTTAGCTTTTAATGTTATGATGTTAAAAAGTATAAAATATTTTACTTTTAAAAGAGTTTTATTAGGAAGTATTACAAAAGAAAAAAGAAATTTGCAGCAGTCTTTAAGTGCACAGACTTATTTACGTAAAAGTCTGATAATCAAGAAAAAGAAACATTTCTTAGGAGACATAAATATCAAAATAAACGATTTATTGACATAAAAGATTAATATAAAAAGAGTTTTCGCAGACATTTTCTAAAAGAAACAGTCGTAATATATTTTTTAAAACATATCCGTTTCCAAATGCATCTTTAAACTCTTAACCTTTTTTATTTAGAATACTTGCCTCCAATTTTTTTGCACAGAAATGTCTCCAAAACATCACTATTTTCTTTCTGAAATTTTCTCATTTTACAGAATTTACAAATAATGAAAGAAATAGTATTTTCCAATAAAAAATGTAGCGAACATAAAGAGACTATTCTAAAAAAAAAAGGATTTTAAATTCAGAAATTTTTTTATAAAAAAGAGCATTAAAATAACTTTCAAATCATCAGGCTTTCTCTAAAGAAAGTATGTGTCTCTAACTCTAACACTTGAAAAAGTGGCACTAATTATTTAAATTTCCTTTAAAATCAAGTAACTTTTTATAAAGAAAAATTGCTTTAAATTCAAAGACTTTTTATAGAAGAAGAGTATACAATCTAGAAAATTTTCTTACAAAAAAGATACTAAAGAAAAAGTCTCTTATTAGGAAATTTTTTCCGTTCAGAAATCTTTTTCACATAAAATTCGCACTTAAGGCTGCAGCTTTTTCTATAAAAGTTCTCCTTAATCTGGAGATATTTTCTCTAGAAAGTTTTTTTGTTATCTTAAAAATTTAGCTAAAGAAAATGTTTCGTATTCACAGACTTTTTTTTTTAAAAAGGGTTTTTTCTAAAAAAAGTGTTGGCTTCAGATTTCAAGATTTATTTTCATATTTATTTCTGATTTAATTTAATCTTCGTTTGGTTGTTGTTTAACAAAAGCATTCATTATATTTTATTTTTCAAATTATAGTAATATGTTAAAATAAAAATAACAAATAAAGTAGTAAAGACGTTATACTTTAAGTAAACATGTACTTAAAAATTTTTACAAAATGCAAACAAAAAGTTACCTAAAGGAAAAAGGAAACAAACATATTACAGTAAAATCTCTTAAAGAATTTAAAACGCAATCAGTTACATTTTTAAGTTTATATATCAAGCAAAAAAAGTACCATTTAAGAGTAATCTGTCATATAGTTACAATGTATGTTTATCTATTTTTAGGTTTCTTTCTTACCTAACTGGTGTATGAAAATTATTGTAGGCTACTTTTAGGGGCTTTTACTGTTTTTATAGAGTCTACCTTTCGTTTTAAACTTTTATGAAATACAAACAAAACATAAATACCAAATATGAGAATAAAAAAATAAATAAGAAAAATGGTTTGTAATTTAATCTGGCAACAAAATGACCCTTTTCTACGGCAGACTGACTTTCTAAATCTCTTAAAAGGCACAACTTAGTTTTTCTTTGCTAAAAAAAAATACATAAATACCTGTAGCCATGAATATGATATTTGGTTAAATACTTGGTTAGTCTTTAACTAAAATCCTTTAACTCTATACATTTACGTTTAGCCAAACAGCAGGCAAATGGTTTGCTTAACACCTTAAAGTTTACCTTAAAAGACAAATTAAGCCGGAAAGTATGCCATTTTGTAACAAAATACGAAAAATGGACTGTCTGTGCGTGCAATAACACAAGCAAAATGTAATACAAAGACGTTGTTTAACATAATCTGCTTACAAACAGCTAAACAAAAACGATTTACAATTTTTTTTAGAACTTTAGTATAAAGACCTGTAATTTGTTTTACAAAATTTTCTAAAGCAAAAATTATTTACAAGATTTTATTTATTTTTGTTATATGTGTTAAGTTGTTATATGAAATTTCTTTAATGTAATAATATTATTTCTAATATTTTTTTTTAATTGTTTAGTTTAAGTAAAACACTTTTTATATTAAGTAAATGACTTTGATTTGTTTTGACTTATTAAACAATTAATGCTTATAGTAACTTTATTTATTGCTTTAAATATGTAATTTCAAAGTATGTACTTAGAAACAAGTACATAATTATTTTTCTAACAAATGAAAAGAATTTTCTTTTTAGAGCGCCTTTAAGTATGCTTTATTTGTTAGACTTTTTTCTTATAAGAAGCTAATTAAAATATGATATTTTATAATAAATAATTTGTGTAATAATATACTTAATGCCTAAATAATAACGAAAATTAGTCTATTTAAAAGCACAATTAAATCGTATTATAAATTAATAAAGAAATTTGTTTTATTTTAGAATGAAGAATAAAGTTGTCTAAAAGAAAAAAATGCCTAAAAACAAACTAAATTTATGGTTTCTCCGACAGTAAAAAATATAATAACAGTATTAGAGCCGCAAAGAAAATAATTCTGATTAATAAGCTTTAAACATTTGTGTGCATTAGGATATTTATATTAATTTAAATATTAAAAAACGGAATGGTGTTGCAACAAAAAGTCCAAGCTTGCCTGAAGACAAAGCTTTAACAAAAGAACTAAACAAATGTATTCTAAGGGATAATGAACTTAACTGAAAATGTATCTTAAAATAGTTGATAGGACATAATTTTTATGTTGCAGTGGAACAAAAAGATGCCGATTTAAAATTAATGTATGACTTAGGGATGGGAAAATGCAAAAAAATCGATATTTATTTTCATAGCATTACCGGTCGATATATATTGATTAGAAAATATCGATATTTTTCGTAAATTCGTAAAATACAGGAAAAACAAACTTTATATAACAAAAAATAATTTTTTATTGATGTTTAACGATTAAACTATGTGTGTATTATCACAAGGTAAGTTAGGCAGTGAAGTGACCGCAATAGGGATAGCCAAACACTTGCGAAGTGGCTTGGGGAGGGACAAAGTCCTGAGTCGACTAGAGAACCCTGGGTTCGCTCTAATAAGGGGAAATCACCGCAACGAACGCCCACCCATGCTCACGAGCCTAGTCGTGCCAAGTGCGATGGTGATTTACTTGTTAGCAAATTTGATTCTTGGTTTTGGGACTGGGGAAGTGGGAATAAAAATTTAAACGTGACAGATTTAAATAAAATAGGGCCAAACTACGAAGTAAGTATTAAGTTTAAAAAATTTAACGGAACCAGAAATTATCATATACTGACATAAGGAGCACACTCTGTTCGATGTGTTCACCTGTTAAAGGGTTTCTACTATCGTGCACTGTCAGATTAACCGCTTAAACTACTTTTTCCGAAGACAGAAATAACCAGCCTTACACATACAACTTGATATGGTCAATGCTTTGTTAAAAGTATGTTAAAAACAAAACAATATAATCAAAACATTAATAACGCTGAATACATCCCATTTATGAAACTGTATATACAAATTTTAAATTTTCACACTTGGGAGTTACGGCTGTTAATAAAATCTTCTTGGTATTGACTTGCAAATGCCTTAAATGGGATCAACTACAGCGCCGTTTTTATCAAGATATTCGATAAAAATTGTGACGAGAGATATTTTTACAAATTAATAACAGAAAATACAAAACCAAAGGTCAAAAATATCGAAATTAAATTGCAAGAAAATATATTAATATATCGATATATTGCAAAGTAAAATGATCGATATGTTATTTTTTGCCTATCCCTAGTATGTATATGAAATTATTAAATTTGGTAATAAGGCTAAGGCTATTTGTGATTGTGGTAGGCTCCAAAACTACATGTTTGACAACTTTTCAATTGATGAGGTAACACCAAAAGCTTAATCATAATTGTGACTTTTGAGACAGTGAAATTTAGCTGATTTTTTTAAGACATTTTTA
>NDXZ01031463.1:0-10515 GCA_003055125.1 Paykullia maculata
GTTTTTTTCATAGCACAACGTCTTTCTATTGTGTTTCGGGGCTTAAGGGCATTGAAAACAAAAATTTTAGATCGTCCAATTGAGTCGGCTATAAATTTATAGGATTTATTCTGTTCCCGAAGCCTTTTAACAAGTCTCCTCTCTTCTTCAGTGCTATGCTGTGCTCGACCTATCTATCATTGATGTTTGCATTGATATTAGATTATTATAGTACAAAATTAGATAACCAACCTTAATATGTTCAGTTCGACCTTAACTTTTGGAATATGCGAATACATTTAGCAAAGTACCTATTTTATTGGCCGCAAAAATTTTCTTATTTTTAATGAATTTCCATCTGAACGCTAACAAAAATTTCTAAAATTAACGGATTTTCTTATAATAATATAAAAATGTGTTCACAATTAAAACCATGTAAAGTTTTTAAAAAAATGTATGCGTTTTTTAGCAAAAAAAAAACTGGAAAATGTAACAGTATATCAGGGTACCTATTTTAATGGCCATAAGTGTATATATATATGGGAGCTGAGCGTGTCCTTGCACCGAATGGGAGCAAATTTGATAGACACATTGAGCTTACTATAAGTGTTTTGTATAACGGAATTAATTTAAGATATTTTATTTTTTTTCACTTTTTTTTAGTTTTTTGAAAAAGGACATTTTTAAGTTTGGCGTGTCCTTGGTCTGATTTGGATAAAATTTTGTGAAATCCTTAAGATTATCAGATTCAATGACTATACAAAACTTCATGATGTTCAAACTTTTTTTCAACCTTTTATGACATTTTTTATTTTCAGGATATATAGGAAGGACACGAATCCTTGCTCCGAAATTTTTGAAATTTTAAATTTGATTATGTTGTATTAACCTGATAATGTGTGCCGAATTTCAACTCTTTACAATAACTCCTTTTATTTATGGCCACTCGTTATATGAAATCAGGACACTTTGCGACGTGGCCTGATATATGCTAAATATCTCTTCATCTATTGGTATAAGGAACAAAATTATGAAGATCAAAATTCAAAAGAATAAAATTTCCTATAAAATAAGACTCGAGTCAAGTTCCTAAAATTAATGGTTTCGGTTGTAAGGACAAAGAAATACGAACTTTTGTGAAAAATCGCAGTTTTTCCCAAATTCATCCTCAATTAAGCACGTGTTAGCATTAAACGATTGGGCTGTCAATCACATTTTCTAGCCTATTGGCACATTTTAGGAGTGTGCCCTGAAAGATGGTCCCTAAAAAAAATTTACCATATACCTTGTAACCACCCTAATGTACATACATAAATAAAAAGCAAAAATAAAACCGTTTATTTTTGCTATGATTAAAATCTAAAAGCCCGCCCGGTTTTGCGCAGAAGCAAAACTTTAATAAACTAAATGAAAAGTACTCTTAGCAAAAATATTACACAAGCTTTGCACATTTTTTTAAATACATACTTACATTACTATCACAATGTTTTAGTTTTTCCTGGTTCTCATCCGTCTCATTTATATTTTGGCAATAGAACATAAAGCAAGCTAAAGCAATTTGGGCAAATGATAATATAACGTGTTTTCGTGAACTTGTACAGCAATTTGTGGTAAATAGTTTCGTTTCACCAGATATGCAGGGAGCCAACTTCAATGATTCCACAAACAATTGGAACATGGATTTAAAGCAATGCGGTTTTAGCATTTGTTGCCAAAACCCATTAAATATAGCGACATTCTGAAGTTGCGAGTGCATGTAAAATATTAAAACTAAAAAATCACCAAACCATGATTGATTTATTACAATTTTAGAATATTTATCGAATAGATCCTTAAAACGTTCACAATGTATACTGTAAATACGTTGAAAGTCAAAAGTTGGCTTTTGAGCACACAACAACTTTAAATAATCGTAGAGCAGTAGAAACGTCTCTGCTATTGCTTTATTCGCTTGCAAGCGAGGTTCAGTGCGACAGTGGTCCAAAAGTTCTACAGCTAATTGTAATTGCATTTTATCCATTAAGTCGAGTTGGAGAAGAGTATAAATTGTTTCCATTATGAATCTGGCATGTTCCTGTATTTCGATATCATTGAACCGGTTGGTTTTGTCTATTGTTTGGCGGCCATATAAAGCAAATAAAGCTTGAAACATTTGTTTAACTTTCTCCTCGGGTAAATTCTTAATAAACTGATAAACTGTACCGGTTTTATTTTGAGGAAACAACCAGGACATTGTCTTATTAAGTAAGTCAGGGTATTGGAAATTTTGCTTTTCATTTGTTTCTAATATTTCGTTGAATAGTTTTGTAAGATTTTCAACAACTTCTGTTGCTTCCCGTAGTGCTAAGTTGAGATTTTTTGTTTTTAATGAGTTTTGCAAAAACAATTGATAGCAATATATATTTATGTATGTTAAACTGTTTTCGGTATTTTGTAATTTGTTTTTGTACGATGAGATGTGTCTGTAAATTAAAGCTGCTTTTTCTATGTCTTTCTGCGGAAGAAAAATACAGAATTTAAATTAAAATTTCATTATTATTTCTTTAGAATCAAATCATTTTTTTTTTTTTATTAAAAAGGACGTTTTTTTAATTTTGTATAAGCATTTTGACATACATTTTTTTAAGGATTACAAACATGTATTCATTTAGGTATATACATATGTATAAATTTGACTGACGTCCTTGTTTTTCGTTAAGCTCATTTTTTCGCAGGCATGTAAAACGAAATACATATGCATGTTTGTACATATGTATGTATGTACATACTTATACAGGAAAATATAATTTATGAGAACTTATTTTAATTTGTTATACCTAGGTGTTTATAGGTTGTTTATTGAATTTTTTTGTAACTCATAGATTAGAATATTTTTATATTTTTGGCATAAATTAACACCAAGCCAAGTTTTGAAATATTTTTTTTTTGTTTTTAAAGAAATGCATTAATTGAAAAATATAATAAATTTCCTTCTTTGAGGTATCATAAAATAACTTTTTAAAAATTTTTGTACGCCTACCTTATCGACCAGTAAGTAATGAAAATATCGTATGCAATTAACGTACAATGTCCAATATTTAGCACTGGCCTCTGGACACAAAGAATCGGCGAAAATATCAACAATAATACTACAATAGATTTCCAAATTCTTGTTCCCGCATTTTGTTATCACACACATTATTTTGCTGGCAAATATAAGTTGATGTTTTTTAGCCTCCTGATTGCCAGAATCTCCATATCGTTTAAAGTATTTGGCGATTTGCTGTTTGGCGGCTGTGGCTTCATCCAACGATCCCTTCAATTCAGCCCCAAAATCTTTATCCATTATGTGCAAATGGCAGTAGTGTAATTATTCGCACTTTATAGACTTTTTTAATAGTTTTCACCAATAAATATAAGTTCTTGCGCAGCTTTTTGCATAAGCGCGCTTAAGAATAATCAAAAATAATTTTTAAAACAATATTCAAACGATTTGCTGCAATAACCTTGCTTCGAAATGAAATGAACACAGGTTGATTCATAAAAACCCAACAAATATATTCTGCATTTATACTATGACTTGATTTGATAATGTTATAATAATCAGGGTTGGAAACGAAATTTTTTTCTATCACGCTTTTACTAGATCCAGTCGCCAACAAATACCAACGGCAAGATTTAAAATGACTTAAAGTCACTATGCATATGCAATGTTATAGAGCAGCATAATTTATATGTCCATATATATATATATATATAAAAGCAGCAACAGCAGCCTACATTATATAAAACATTATTTTGAAATTTACTGCAATACAAAATATATTTTGCTATTACTATTATATATTTTATTACGGCAGACTAATGTCAAATATTTGTATATGTCAATTATTGGCAGTTAAAGTCGCAATAAATAATTACCAGCTTTCTTTATAAACTTTACCACATCATTACTGAAAAAAACTCTTTCAACACAAGCATTGCTTGTTGGAACAGCTAGTATATTAGGGACAGCAATTTACAACTCTCTTAAATGTTTCTTTATTATTTCACTGCATTATTTAATTTTTAACAAATTTTATTCTTATTAAAACTACACGCCATAAGTGATTTGACAATTGTCATCATGCTTCAATATTGTAAATAATTGTAGACAACTTTTTAAGATATTTATGTTCGGTATAAAAAACAGAGATGTCAAATTTCTTAAGAGAATTTTTTTAATATGGTATCATTGGTGGTGTAAAAACGACACGTTGAGATTATCTACTAAGTTTCCAATAGAAATAACGAAATAACCAACAATAACAACTTAACGAAAGAAAAAATTTCGCTTGGAATTTTCTCATAAATTCGATGATTATTGAGTGAAATTTTGTCAGTTTCCTAGTGAGCATTGAAGCAAACGCAATTATCTGAGAAAAAAGACTCTTACACGTTATTAGTGTTAAAAATAAAATCAATAAAAATTCTAGTTAAAAAATAACAGTAAAAAACACCTTTTTTAGTTAAACGTTTATTTTTTTCTGATTTTTTCGTTACTAAATTGCAATCATTAAGTATAAAAATGCCATCAAGTATGAATAATAAACTGTAAGTAAAAATTTCAGTGCATAATAAGTGAAAAATCGATTTTGCAGTGATGTTAATAAATAAGTAATTGAGAGATTGGAAATGTTAAAAATAACCTGTATATTAATAAAAAAGATGGCAAATTTTTTTTGTTTAGAATTGTTGAACAAAGTAGTTTTTTCATCATATGATTTTTAAAAAATTGGTGGTGAAAATCAAAAAAATGAAAAATAATTTTTTGTGTAATGGTGGTGGTATAAGTAATATATAAATACATACATGCATTTGTGTGTAGATGAAACTATAAATAAAAGCTAAACATTATAGGTATTTTACTTAATATTAACCTTGTTTGTACTGCGTAAACGTTTTTTGCAAATGGGTTTATTAAATAGTAATTATTTGTAACCTCTATTAAAATATAACAAAACAAATATTGTGTTTCCCGTACCGCATACATAGGTACAATCGGTTTTGGTTGACAAAGGTCGTAAGAAAAAAAATTAAATTCCAAAAAATAAATTTTTAAATTTATAATGAAATATTTTTAAAAATATTGAAATTTAATTTTTATTTGCTTAATGGTTTTTGTATCGTTATTTTCATATTTATTTCAATAATATCTTCTCGGCCATTTTAGTGTTTAACCGAGTGTTTATTTTCTCATTTACGATGGATTCGTTCAATTGGAAAGTTCTCTCTAGTTTCGAGTCATTTTTGTTTATTTTTTTGTTTTCGTTCATACCATGGCAATTATGTGCTAGTGAAAGAAGCCGATGCTAAATTTTGTCCGGCGGCGGCTGATTAGCTTTAATCCGGCGACAGCTCAAACAAAATGAAAACGGCGACTGTTTTTTTGCCATTTCCCTTTTAACAAAAAGTACTAAAAATATAATATGCCTATACTACGTAATTACCATAGGTAACGTAGAAACTAAAAATAAAATAATTAAACTTGCAGTTATTTTGTCTCTGAAAACGGCGGGGGTTTAAAAGAAAACCGGCGGTGGCGCTTTGTCGGATAAGAGCTGGTCGGTTTTTATCACTGATGTATACGTGTTCCCTGTATTTAAGTTTTTCTTGTCAGCAATTGACTAAAAAATGTTTTTTTTTCTACAATTTTATCTGTTTATAGAAAACGTTAAATTAAGACGAGTAAAAATTGAATGTTCTTCAAGATTGTTAAAATACAGTAAGTCCCGGTTAAATTTTTGTCAAAATCTACAAGATTTTTTGGGTTACATTTAAAAGACATAATTATACGAATACGTTAAAGTTTTGTATAAAATTTCTTACACAAATTACCTATAATACTAATCCAAAATATAAACTACATACGTACCTATATAGGTATACCTTTATCGAACAAAATGACTTGATTGTAAATACCTACCTAACCTAACCTTTTTATATTCAATAAAATTGAATGTTCTTCAAGATTGTTAAAATACAGTAAGTCCCGGTTAAATTTTTTGTCAAAATCTACAAGATTTTTTGGGTTATCATAGGAGTGTTGGTTACAGTTACATTTAAAAGACGTAATTAGGTATACGAATACGTTAAAGTTTTGTATAAAATTTCTTCCACAAATTACCTATAATACTAATCCAAAATATAAACTGCATACGTACCTATGTAGGTATACCTTTATCGAACAAAATGACTTGATTGTAAATACCTACCTATGTATAAGTTTTTTTATATTCAATAAAATACCTATAAAAAATTTAAAGAACAAACATTTTAAAAACTGTTTTATTTCCCTGGTATTGTTTTTAGTTTTTTCAAAAACGTTAAATTACTAAGAAGTATTTGGAAAATACCTAAAAAGAATCGACATTTTACAACTCCAGTGTAAATACCTTTTTAAAGGCGTTTTTTCAAACACCCTAAATTGCCTTAAAAGAGTATTTTTCAACATCAAAAATTTACCCTGAAATAAAAATGAATATGTACCTATGAAATCATTATGCTAAGTATGTATGTAAGAGGTTTACTATTTCTTTCAAAATTTATATCACAATCAAAGGGAAATAACGAACATTTTTAAAAAAATAAATACCTGCCTAGGGCCTTTTTACCTTAGGCCATATAAGTAGTTGCAATTATTTAAAAATTTGACTAATTGGTCTATAATCTGCAAAGATATAGGCGAAAAACTTATACTGACCAAAATTTCTATCATAAAAAAAATCAAGTTTTCGAAGACTAACTGCCTTTCAGAGATGTAAATATATAGGTATATACATAGATAAATAAATAGATACATACATTTCCTACTACATACCAACACGTGATGAAGGGTTTATAAGTTTTGGCACAGCCAAATATAGCGCGTTTCATTCTCTTATTTTTTGTTTTATTGTAGTACTACCTAGTATGGTCAATTCTTCAAAGAGCAAAAACACCGTGCACGTTTAAAAAACGGGTTAAAAGTATATATATATATATATATATATATATATACATATATATTTCCTTTAACTCCGTGTGGAGCATAGGACCATTACTTTTTTCTTGCTTCATGATTTCATGAATCAATTGTGTTTCGGACAAAATGGGAGATTAGCCCAGGTTGTCTAGTATGCTGGCAGGGCTGCTGCCTTTTCATGTCAGTTTTGTAGTCTCACAGACTTCCATACGAACCTAAGACTGATGTGTGTCCCTAGACATTTCCGAATATGGACGGATGTTGTGGTTATATCGCCAATTTCCGTCATATGTTATACCTCGACCTTTTTTTTTTTTGTTATGTTTTTGACATAAAATATGAAAAGTCGTGTTTTTATTTTGTTTACTAAACCAGCTGGCAGCAACAATTTGACATTGCAAAACTATTTTTGCAACAACAAAATTCATTTTGTTTTTGTTTTGTTGTATTTGTTGTAGCGACACTGTTAACATTAAATCTACCTTGGCAAATGCCCTCTTTTAGGAAAATATATTTAAAAAAAATACTCGAGTAAATAAAGCACCAAAAATATCCGAAAATCACAGGAATGGTAACACTGGCAGTATCAACGTATTACCGCGTTTGCATTAAACGTCATAACTCAAAAAACAAAGTTTCGAGTACAATGACTGAATGTTTTCAGCGATTTTACAAAAATGTCTTATACTTAAAGTAATGCAAATTTTAGCAAATAGAAATGGATATTTTAATGAACAAAATGTGTGTAATGTTTTTGGAAATATTCGATTTTTTATGTCTACTTTGCAGAAAATTAAGCATAATTATATTTTAACTTAGCTATAGTAAATTTAATTGTTTAAAGTTAAAAGTCGTTTGTGCGTATAACAGTCATATTAATATTATCTCTTGCTTACATTGCAAATATCATAATGCAGTCGTAAGTGTTTAACTTTTTGTTTTAGATGATACATACTATGCACATATACATAAATGTACATATGTATGTATGTACGATAAAATGTTACATTTTTATTCTTATTTCTAAAGAAAAAGTGAAAAACTTTATAGCAGTTCTGTCAGTTCATGTGTAATTATGAATGTATTTTTAATGAAAGCAATGTTCAGTGAAAAATTTTAAACCAATCGGGTTTAACCGACAATATTTGATAAAAATTTATATAGATAAATGCTTACAGTAAATTTAATACGATATTGAATGATACTTAAAATAAGTTTATATTTAAAATAGATTTTAACATATTTAATTCTATGTACGGCTTTATTCCAACTATATATGTACTTCTCCCCTTCTCTATTTTCTTTTTCGCTATTTAAAGCATTAACAACTCTAGGAACGTCCTAGTGATGCTGTAATTGTTATTTCCATGCTTAATTACATATACCTATGCTTTAATTTAATTAATTTTTACAACAAACCTCGTAAAACGAAGTTTTAAAAATTTGGAATAAGTAAGGGTAAAATGTGTTTAAGCATGAGAGGTAATGAAACAGGTTATACTGGATTAAAATGATGAAAATTTTGAATATGTAAATGTTATAGGTAATTATTTAAATAAATTCAATTGAGGCAAACAAAAAATAGTTAAACATGGGATCTTAAGTAAAGTCGGACGTGAGGGTGATTATTTTTTTTTATAAATTTTAACATTAAAAACATAATTTTGTCAACTTATTTGAGTTGTGTTTGTTGGGTTATATACATACATAAGTGTGATGAAAATTTTACAATTTGTTTACAAATATCCAAACATCAAAATAGGAAATAATAATATTCCTACATTTGATATTTATTTCTCTATACAATAATTAAAGTTTTTGAATGGCGGCCTAAAAGTAAAAAGTACACAATACTCAAACATTAAACTCTTAATAATTGAATCACATGATAAACAATTATAAATATAAAATTACATACAAATATACCTATGTATGTACATACATATATATATATGTGTTTAAAAATATTTGTTGATTCTATTCCTTTTATCAGAGTGGTTTATTATATATGAATGTACATTGCACATACATATGTATGTATGTATGTATATGTATATTTTATTTTTATTGTATGTATTTAAAAAAGTTGTGGAAATTTCCATTAAGGCAATAACTGCAATTTAAACACAAACAACGTTACACTCAACATTTTCAAGTTATTCGAAAATTAAATATGTAGTACAAGCATCCATTAAGAAGGTGGAAAATAAAAAATATAAGTCTTATTATAACGTTTGAAATTGTTTGTTTTAGAAATTTATTACTGCAGGGTGAATAAAGAGAAAATTATTTAAAATCATGAGTTTTTATCACTACCTTGTATCTTTTAAAACTACGCATATACATATGAACATACATACTTATTGTTTTATTCATATCTAATCTTTTTTCTAGCAAGAAATTTATATTTATTTTATTTACTGATAAACATCTGCTACATCCTTTTGTTTATTGTTGAAAATAAAAAGTAATCAAAATAATAACCTAAAAAAACGAATTTCTATTTTTATTTGCGTTTTTAAATAAAATGACAATATATAGTTAGACACAAACTTCATTTTTTAATATCTAACTGATACCCTTTACTAAGTACTTAATCTAAAAACATAAGAATTGTTGCGAAATGGTAATTTTATAGAGAATTTATTATACATTTTCAATATACATACATACTGTTTAAGTACAAAGTTTAAATTCGCGTTTTTTTTTTGATACCTTTAATTGGTTGAAATATAATTTCGTACTTTTTGTTTCATCTTTGTTACCAAATCTTTATTTGATTGTTGGCCATTTGTAAGTAGAAAAATATATAAAAAAGATAGTATAGACACTTGTTGTCGAACTTTTGTCTACTGCATTACGTGCATCTTTTTTATTGTGTATAAACATACATATTTGTAATAAACCTTTAAGGTAAATATTTTGAAAATAAATATAAATTTTAAATTTTAATAGAAAATCGAATTCTTGTTGTTTTTATTTTATTTATCTGTATACTTATCGGCTATATGCCGAAATACATACATATGTATGTACATTTTTGATAAATGCAGGTTCCAAAATATTTCAGATACAGATGATTTAGTGCAGGGCAGAATCGAATTAAGAAATTTTCATGATAAGCTTTAGATCTATTCTAATCCATAATTCTTGCAGTCGCTCACTCATTCCTTTTTGAGCAAGTGTACAAATGAGCGTGTCAATACAAGCACGAAGAAAAGTTTCACAGAAGTAATCAACGAAGTCATTAGCGAGTTTTGACCCTCTTTTGACTAAATTACCAGCCATTTGATTATTAGCATTTGTCCCGTGTTTCATCACCAAAATGAGGATGATAGGTTTATAAAATATTTAATTTGCATATTGGCTATTGAAAACAAAACTATTTCACAGCATACAACAAGTTTGAACAATGTATAAAATCCTGAATCGTTCGTTTTTTATATATTTTCATAAATATTTTAAAGAAATTTATTGTATATTAAAACACTAAAATAAGTGGAAAAAAGTACCACACAACAACAAAATACATATTTATTTTAGTTAACAAAAAA
>NDXZ01031474.1:0-12371 GCA_003055125.1 Paykullia maculata
TGTCACAGTCTTTTTCAAATAGAATGTTATAATGCTTGAATGTATTGACAGTTACGGCGTGTTTAAGTTGATCCCATCAAAGGTATTTCCAAGTCCTAAGCCTGGTATTCTGATCAATATTTAACATGAAATTCTGTCAAAATACATATAAAAAAAACCTGACGTGAACTTTTCATGAAAAAATATTGCAGAAGTAGTACTCTGTTCATTTTGTGAAAAACATATAAAATGTAACTACAACATTTTTTATAAACATGTGAAAAAAAATATACGACAGTTGTTTCATGTGGAATATATGAGCCGTGTTCTTTGATACATAAGGTTTTGCATTTGAACAATTTGAGTAACTTCATTAACTACGAAAATTTATAATGATAAAAATAATAACAATTTTAACAGATTTTTTTTTTTTTAAGTTCTTAAATTGCATTGAAATATCATTGTTTCTCAACAAATTTCACTAGTTCGAACAGAGTACTAGGCTAAGCAACAAAAAATTTAATTCATACCCGTAACTACCAACTGTGAAAATTGAAAATTTGTATATACATTTTCATAGTTCGGGTGTATTTAGCGTTAGATGTTCTATTGTTCATAACTCATAAATAACGTCGAAACATTGTTTTGTTTTAAACGTATTTTTAACAAAGCATTAACGATGTGAAGTTGTATGTTCAGCATTTCACGCCTGTTCTTTCTGAAGTCGCCCTTAGATATTTATTTTGTCAGGCTTCCTCGGTGTCGTAGAAGCTGTTTAACAGGTGAACACATCAAACAGACTATAATTCGTATGTCAATATCTGATATCTGGACCAGTAACAGTTATATATTTGCAGCGCCTTACTTCGTAGTTTACCCACAATTAAGTTTTCTGTGTTAATTGTTGTTTCTATGTTAACCGTTAAACATCAATAAAAATTACTTTTTGTTATATAAAGTTCCTTTTTCCTGTATTTACGAAAAATATCGATGTAACGATAATTTCAAATCAATATATATCGACCGGCAACGATATTGAAAATAATATCGATAAAAACTATAAAGATATTTTTTTTTGATTTGCCCATTCCTAATATGTATGTATGTATGTATATGTACATAAAAACATCTCGAAAAAGGGTGTCCCACAAAAAATCTTATTGAATAATAAATAACTTCAAAAAAAAACGTTTTTATCTTAGAAAGAACATAAAACTTGAAGATGCCATCTATTGAGCATTAAAAGCATGCTTAAATGCCAATTATCATTAAACAACAATATTTTACACTTTTCCAGATAACTTTTAGTACTTAGTTTTTATAGATTTTAGCCCCGGCTAAACCAGGGTAAGTTTTTATTAAAACCCTTGGGATTTTCTCTATTTTGTTTATTAATTTTATTCCAGTATATGTATATTAACTGACAGAAAACGTGATCACTCTATTGAACACAATAACGCACTTTTTCCTATATAAGCTCGTTAGTGTTGTCAATATTTTTGTTTTTTTTCTCTATAAATAGTTATTTTTATTAATATTTTCAGTGATCCCAAGTATGCTGTTTAAGCTTCGTGAACTACAAAAATGTTTGTAAGCCCAAAATACTTAAGTCTAAAAATGTTTACAATAATATTTAAGCACTTTTTATACTTCACTTTAAATTCTTTTTTTTTTCTTTTTTGATATTCATTCTAGCATTTGGCTTAGACTGGTATTGCGTAGACAAAACTTAAGTGCTTAAAGCGAATTTAACTCAGCCACAATGTTATTGATTTAGCATGACCGGCTTCAATATAAATATGAGTTTAAGAACTAAACCTGTTGATGTTAATTATACCCTTCACAAGAGGCAAGGGTATATAATGGTTTGGCATTCCGTTTGTAATTTCTACAATATTCATTTTCGACCCTTTAAAGTATATATTCTGGATCCTTATAGATAGGGAATTCGATTTAGCCATGTCCGTCTATCCGTCTGTCCATATGTTGGTTGAAATAAAGTGTTCGTAGCTCTTAAAGGTCACCCAGGCTTGTTTGTGGAATCAAAAATTTGGAAATTCTTTCGAAAAAATCGGTATTGAAAACTGGCAAGATCCATCAATATTCAGCTGAGATATAAGCAAAAAAGACTACTGCCTCTTTTTTTTACAGAAAAAGATTATTGTTTTGCAGCTTTGAGATAAACTAAAGATATATTTGGATCATTTGTATAATAAGATTTGGCACAGCCAAATATAGCAGTCTTGCTTGTTCTTATGATGGCTTGGTACGAAAATTTAAAAACTACTGAAGAGTCACAAAAAAAAATTTATTTTTCGAAATATGTAGACTATTTGGTAGGGAACCGCAATCCATAAAGATTCAAATATATATAATTCGGTTAAAATTACAAATTTAAAAAATGTATTTAAAGCATCATTTTACTATAAAGCAAATAAGTACAAGTTTTAAGTACAAGAAACATGATAATTTTAATATTACTTTTGTTCTCATATTTCAAAAAATATTTTATAAAAAATTTTATAACAACTTTCATTTTTGACCTGAAACTCATATATTTTTGAAATTGTGATACATTAAGGCCCATTATTAAGACTTGCCAATAGCTGAGGTAAGGGCGTTATCGGACAGATAAATCATTTTTGATAAGTATAAGTTTACTTTAAGTTAAAATGACCTTTACGCTAAAGTTAGGATCGTTTAACGTTAAACGTAAGGTTTATTAAGTTAAGGTTGTAATTACTACTACTACTGATATCGGATGTAAATTTTTACCTTTTTAAACTTACAATTTTATAAAACAAAAAAACTTAATTATGATCAAATGAAATTATGAAATGATTATACGGAACTATATATTGATCATGGAAAATAACGCTATGATAATATATAGTCATAGTACAGCTATATAATAGCATTTTAAATGAATTTGTTATGATTAAAATCGATCATTAAATAGTTTAGCTACAGTCATATAATCCAATTATAGTATGATGCCCTTCTGTTATGATCACTACAACCATGTTTTTTCTTTGCGTGTACATCTTGTATATAAATTATGCGCACAACAAGCCGACCGCTGACTTAATTGTCCTAAGGGACATGAGACCCTTCGAGGCTCCTTCTATCGACCTCGAGCGACAGACCTAAGGTTTTAAAGAAACACATATTTCCATTTAAGCTACATTTTTACTACAAAAAGTTCTACTTCAAATAGATATGTATGTTCGATAGATTTTTAGAATATTTAAAAGTCAGTTTTCTATGTAGAGAAACTATTTAATATATTCTTCATTTGTAGAAAATGTTTATTTATCAAGAGTAACTTATTATTTATTTCTGTAATGTTGAGTAAATGTTTTATTTTAAATGCACAAATGCACTTCGACATCCTGTTTTTACTGATTATCGTTAAATATGGAATATCTGTTCTTAGAAAATATTTAATATATTTAATAAAATTCAATATATATATTTTATTTAAATTGTTTTTCTTTTTTAATTTTTTTAATATAAAAAAATTCCTGCAAATTTTTTTAATTTTAAAATTAAAAATTTGTATATATTCTTTCTTTCAAATTTATTTTAGTTTTTGATTAAATTATTTTTATAAAGAAAATTGCTAACAAATATTTATCTTGTTAAAAAAAATGTTAGCATATTTTTTTTTGTTATTCCACACAAAACAACATTAAATAATTTAATTGGTAACCGTTAAAAGAATTTTGTAAAACAAAAATATATCAAAAAAGTTTTATATTTGACCTTATATTTGAGTAGTTTCTACCACATCTTTATTGATTTTGTATATATTTTTAATTTCTTTATTATGCATATGATTTATAATTAGTTTAAAAATATGATATCGAAAACACAAAGTCATTTTCCGCCAACAGTACATCATTCATTATAGTTGTTTTTGTTGCTAAAAAAAATGAAAAATCACTGAAATAAAGATACACTGCATACAAATTCTGTTGTCTTGGCTCATTAAATTTAATTTTGAAATAAAATGCTAAAAGCAAATGACAAAGACCAGATACTTTTTTACATTTTTTTTTTTGCCTTTTCCATACACGCTTGTTATTTTCAAAAAAGAGAAATAAATAATTTGCCAAAAAAAAAATATAAAAAAAACATGAATGTTTGCAAAAGCCACATAAAAAAATACTATTAGTTTGTATTGACACTTTTAACAAGATTTTGAAATATTTTCACATCATTTTAACTTCATCATACTCGATTGTATTGAGTAGCTCAATGACTATAAAATTTGTGATGAATATTCTTAAACAACGCAGCATGGCATGCACCACAACTTGTACAAAATATATTAGAGTAGAAAGGAAGGGAGAATAAAAACAAGATGGTGAAGTATTTTGGTTACCACCAAAAAGGCAAATTATATTTCCGCTATTTCTTGCTTTCTTTTTAAGTATCCGGTTTTGTTTTTCAAAAAACTTTTATGTCTTGCTGCTTCATCAGAAAATAATTCTTAAGTTACAAGAACAAAAACCATGAGAACAAAAACTAAAAATATACTTTCGCAATAATAAGACGAAACAAGACCAATGACAAGCTCAATAACAATGTGTTGCACCCAGATTTTCTTCTTCTTTCCTTCTCCTTCATGAATAAAAATATTTTTTCTTTCTTTATTTTATATTTAAATAGAAACCAATGTGATGAAGAGAGATCACAGTGAAATCTTTCTGTATTCTATGCAGTTGAAGAAAAATGTTTTTCAATGCAAATAAAACGTGCTCGTGTAGCACTATTTGAACTTAACCCAAGTGGACGAAATGACAAAAGATAAAAGAGTCTGTAGCGGCACAGAAAAAAAAAACTAAATTCTTCTGACACATCCACACATTTACTGTTAGCGCCCACCACAAGTAAGTGAAGATCGATCTTTCTTATATGGCCTAAATGCGGAAATAACTATTTTTTGAAATCAAGAAAACATTGATCACAAATAAGTTTCAAATCAGTTCAAATTCATCTATTCATTTTTATGATTATCGCCCAATAATTGATTCTCACACCAATGTAAAACTTGCTGCCAGAAATATTTTGCCAAAAATATATATAAAATTTGGCTGACTAATGGTTAGTGTTGCATTTCTAATAGGAATTTACCACTAATATTGGTCGGGCTTAATCAAATATAACATTGTTACTTTTTTACCACACATATATTCATATTCCTATATGAAACACCTATCTTATATGGGCTAAAAAAAAATGTACTTCTAAGTTTTACTAACTGCAATTTCTCGTTCGAAGTATGTATGTATCTGTTATAACTTTTATCCTCTGAAGAACACTGTGCTTGTTATAAAACGTTTAAATAAAGCAAATAAGCCAAACAATGGCATTAACTTTTATAACTGCTGATTTTGTTTCAATAAGTTGAAATTTTCTTTAGTGGTTTTGTAAAACTGAAGATATAAAGGATTTATCACTTTTTTTAAACTTTTTTTAAGTTTAGTTTTAATTTTTTTGAAGTTTTGGGATTTTTCATGGGTATTGTAGAGTATTTTATTTTCAATGCAAAAATATATAACATAATATTTGAAAAATTTTAAATAGTATGAAAGTATTTAATCAAAAAGAAAAGCGTATAAAACTTGGAAAAGTTTATTTGCTATTTTTTTATATTAGGAGGGGCAATATTACGTCGCTACCATAAATACAGATAATCCTTATTACACAGCCAACATACAATTGCATTTAATTAAAGTATAAATATATAAAACACTTGTAGGAAAGAAAGATATAATATAAGAATAAAAGTAAGTAACAAAGCTATAGTCAGACAATCCTGACAATATCAAACTTAGCACCGAGATTCTTTAAAAGTTTTATAAGTATTAATATGATTTCTAGTAATTAAATCTGAGTCATTTGTAATAAAGGATGCTTTTAGAAAATTATAAACAATAATTAAATTATTATTATTCCTTTTTGTGTTTTATACATTTTATTAAGTTTTACTTTGAGTGATTGATGTCTAATTATTCTGAGAAATTTTGAATTTTTACAGAAAAAGAAAGCAGAAGTATAAATTATATTGGGTTTAGCAGTTATAAGCATTAAGAGTTGTTACCACACGAGCTATGCATCATTCGATTTGCAGAGTTGAAACCTAGAAGTAAAATTTAATTAGAACATCTAACAAGGTAAATATTACTCTGGGTATTTGATACTTAGAAATTAAAATTATTAAAAACCGAAATACTTTTTTCGTTGAACAATATTTAAAAGATTTTAAAATGTATGTTACACAAATATTAAATATATAAGTAGAATATTTTTAACAGATCTAGTTTTCGAGAATTAGCATTATGTCAAAAATAAAGGCAGTTGCATGATTGCATATTTTAGTATAACTCGAGAACAGCTTGTCCTATTCAACTCGAACAAAAATAAAAAACTTGGCAATAAAATTATTTTAAAATAATGTCCATTTTGTTTTTATATTTGTTCAGTAGTTTCAAAGAAACTTGGGCGTAAAAATCACTTTTTATGAAAAATTTTTAAATGTTTGTTTTCTAAAAATTCATAAAATTTAAAAATGCAACAAATACATTTTTTTCGATCCAGTAGCACATAGTTAAATATATTTTTAACAGATTGTGCCCTTTTTTATTGAAATTAATATACTTCCTTAGGTTTTATTAAAAATTTTATAATAGAACCCATTTTTACAAAATGATGTGATATGTATTACATACTTATGTAAAACTGTGTAATTTTGTTAGAGTTTTTTAAAAATATTAGGAGTTTATCGCAAATAAAATAGTAATCATATTTTTACGGTATTTATTGGGCGATGAAGAACTTATGTTACGGTGTTAAAATTATTATCTGAAGTTTTTTCGTCATCAGTAGTTCAAACAGACGTTGTTTAAATAACTCAAAAAAAAACAACAATCCTGATTATGTCGTTTTAAATCATTTTTTGAATATCTGAGATTATGAAAAAGTGGTAGAAAAAGTACCTTTAAATTTAGAACACCAATCATATTCCGAGATCTACAAAATCATCTTGATAGCGGTTACTTTTTTGTAGCAACCATTTAACGTTAACGCCAAAAAATCGAGCTACATTACAGTATTTAGCGCAAAATTAGACTTATCAGTTTCAATTTCATCAAAAAAAAAAATAATAATAATAATAATGTAATTTTTAAAACATACTAAACAATTGATAATAAAATCAGCAACAGCTATATAAAGTACAAATATAAAAACTTTTAAAAGATAATTAAAACCAATAATATAAAATTTTTTGTAAATTTTTTTCTATTTCTTAAGCAAATGACCCAAATCTTTCGCATAAATATTCAAAAGCTTTGTATATCCTTAACATTTAAAATATGCTTACTTGAGAAAAAAATTATTTATATAAAACTTCTTTAGAAGCCAAACAGATATTAAATACCCATTATCTTGAGTATAAAAATTAGTTGCAATAGCACAGGCCACTTAAAAAAAACTACTATCAATAATGAAAAATGAGTAATTAATAGGGTTTGGGATTTCCCGGAAAACGGGAATGAAAAAATCGCTTTCCCGGAAATTCCCGGTATTCCCGGGAAGAATATTTTATTTTAAATAAATTATATTAAATTACTTAAAACTCTAGAGATAGTTTAGAATTAATTATTTTATTAAAGTATATTATGCTTTATATAACAACAACAAAAAAACAAACAAACTCAAATAAAATCAACCAACGATATGACGATTTTGGACTTTCACCCTTTTGAATTTAATAAAATTTGGTGCAGAAGTTATCCCTGACATCTAGGTCGCGAAATTTATTTTATATTTTTTATTTATTTATTTATTTATTTATTGGTATTCCTATACAACAAAACTTAGAGTCTTATAATTATAGTACAGGAAAACAATTTGCTTAAATTTTAAATAAGTCATACAATAAGAAATTATAACATTAAATACTAACAATTATAAACATAAATATGATAAATATTGAAATATTTAAGGAATTGAAACTTTGAAAAATTGACAAAAATGTACTAAAGTAGATTTACAAAATCATATATATATTTTGGTCAACATAAGTTTCGTCATTTATGCTGATCACATTTAACAGGCAATAAAATTTCCTTTTAAATAGTGTGTAAGTTTCTCGATTTTTATTTTGCAGACTTTTATCTCAAAAAGTTGTATTGTTAAAATTCTAAAAAAATATGGGTTAATGATGAACCCCTTATTTTTATTGCCACAAAGTGTCATGTTGGAATTTAAAGGGCTTCTAAGTTACAATAGAAAATATTACACAGCATTAGAAAAAATTTTTAATTTTAAATTTTATTAAAAAAAAATTATGTGCATACATAATACTATTTAGCAAAACTGAAGTTTTTGCTCGTTTCCGGACAAATTTTTGCTGCTCTTGATTAAATATGCTATGAAAATTTCAAATATATAAATAGAATATTTTTATCAGCTCTAGTTTTTGAGATATAGCTTTATATAAAAAATGAGGGCAGTTGCATGACATATTGTATTATAAATCGGGAATTGCTTGTCCTATGCAGTGAGATGAGAAATCCAAAATTCGACAAAAAATATTATCTTGAATATATGCCTACATTGTTAACAAATCTGCGCAGTAGAAACTTGTGCCAAAAAAAAAATATTTTCATACAAAATTTGTTTTTTAAAAATCCGCAAAAAACTAAATATAACAAAGAAATATTTTTTTAGCCCAGAAGCATATGGTAAGGTTTATTTAAAAAAAATTTTCATATATATGTAATCAATAACTGCTAAAATTTGTCCGGAAACAAGCAAAAACTTAAATTTTGTAAAGTAGTTTTTTTTAAATAAAATCTAAAATTTAAACATTTTTCTTATTTTGTGTAATATTTTTCAAATAAAGTATTTTTATAAAAATTGATAAATTAATAATAAAAAAAATGAACTTACAAACTCTGCATTCACTTTTAAAAATTATTAGCATTTAGATACGATGTTAATTGTAAAAAAGAACAACGTAAGTTAAAGATATAAAATCACAAAACATTTAATTAAACACTTACTTTAAAAAATTATTTCAGAAAAAATTCGTTAACTTTTTTTTCTTATACATAGTTGTATTTGCTAAATGGTGTAAACACTTAATTATCAAAAGGCGGTAATATTGTTAAAAACATTCATCTTGTTTTCAAGTATTTTTAATTTTTATTTTTCAAGTTAGTTAGTTTAATTAGATATGTAAATATCTATATATGTACATATACTTGACTTTTTTAATTTCCCGTTTTCCCGGGAATTTAGGTAAAGTTTTCCCGGGAATAGTTGTACGTTCATTCCCGGAAATTCCCGTTTCCCAAACCCTAGTAATTATTGATAGACTTGATCAAAATTTTTTTAATATTTACAATGTTCATTAATATTGGTACTTGTAATTCTTCTTTAATACATGCATCTGTAAGGTTTTGCAGAGTAACTAAAAAAATAAAAAATATTTTTCCATACATATTTTTTTTCGTCAAAGCAAAGTATAACACAGATTATCTCAAAAATTGTTAAAAATAACTCATATAACTTTGAATATTACTAATATACTTATATGTTATTATAGATGGATTTATCCTCTAATAAGTATGTACATATGTATGTATCTATGCTTGTATCTAGCACATATACAATATATTGACATTAGTACTTTATTGTACAAGATTTACTCAGTAGCTTATGATTGAAGTATAATGCAAGCCAAACTGCATACACTTATACATACGTAGACTACACATATAGAAGAGCAATATTTTGAAAATAGTGTGCTAATATTGGACTAACCAACCGAAGGCAAAAGCATTCACAAAATGGTCAACAATAATCCAATAAAAAGCTTTTTGCTTCCAATATATTCAGATTATACCTTTTAGAAATACTCAAGTGTATTATCCTTTAAGCAAACCTGTTGAAGTTTTTCTTTTTTACAACTTTAAAGTACTTGAAATCCAATGTTGACTAGAGCATGTTTGCGATAATATGTACATTAAGGTATAATGTTTTAGAGAAAAAATCTTTTAGAACACTGCAGCATTGACAATATTATATTGCAAATAAGAACTGCTTTTGAATGTAACTTTAAAGAGGAAACGAAGAAATGTCATACCACTGTAAATGTGTAGGCCATTGCATACCCTAATTAAATTAAACAAACCCGCTATACCTTCTGGGTCGAACAAGCAATGTTTGCTTTTTCTTTGAAACAAGTTAGTAATTAAGGTACGGTTTATAACACTGTGAAAAAAAAACAATTTTTGGCAAAGATCATAGTCTTGGCTATATAGGTTCGATAGTTGTACTTGAACTGAGTGAAATCCTAGCTCCGTTTTGCAAAATTAATTTTTCGCGTTTTAATTTTATGGGCCTCAACATATTGGGATTCTTGAATTTTCCGAAAAATGGTACCGTAACCTTTTAGCCAATAACTCATTCAGACTTGGCGATAGCGTTTTAATGTCTTCGGCAAAGTTGTAGGTAGGTATCTAGTGAAAAACTTTTTGAATATTTTATCGCCGGAAAAAAATTTTTTTTGTATATTTTTTAAGAAAATTCAAAAAAAAATGCAAAAAAAAAATTGAATTTGTTTTAGTTTTTTGAGCATAGCTCGCAGAAATCTTTCTTTTTTCCCATAATATTTTCTACAAAAATGTAGCTAGAGTCAAACAAAACATTTTTTGTCAGCATACCTATACAATCTGAACATGATCAGATGACTTATTTAGCAAAAATTACCTTTTTTTTGCAAAAAACACCGTTTTTGAAGGAAAATTTTTGATTTTTTACATAAAGACGAAAGGGGTCTCAAATATATTTTAAATATATCAAACAAATAGTACAACACAAAACAAAAGAAAACATATGTGTTTTATTATATTATTTGCACAAAAAAAAAAAATTTTTTTTTTAGCGTCAAAAAATTGTGAGAAACTACCGTTTTTGAGGTACAAAGTGGTCTTTATGAGTTATTTAGGGTACCTATGTTTACAAAAATTGTTTTATTTTACTCTGGCTACAAGTTTGTCAAGGATAGTAATATAAAAATTTCAGCAGTTTGCGAATAATGGCAAAAAAAATCAAAAATTGTCCTTCAAAAAACGGTGTTTTTTGCCAAAAGTGAATTTTTGCTATATAAGTAGTCTGAATACGTTCTGATCGTATAGATATGTTCACAAAAGTTGTTCTATTTTACTCTGGCTACATTTTTGTAGAAGATAGTATGGAAAAAAAGAGAGATTCCTGCTAGCTATTCATTAAAAGACACTAAAATATTATGGTACCATTTTTCGGAAAATTAACCAAGTCTCCAATATGTTGAGGCCTATAAAAAAAAACGAGAACTAATATTGCAACGGAGCTAGAATTTTACTCAGCTCAAGTAGTTCTATCGAACCTATATAGCCAAGTCTATGTACTTTTTTAACTGTCATGTATCTATTACATGTATTATTAATACATATTTTGCTTATTATAATATAAAATAATTATGGTTAAAAACAAACCTGATAACCCAACCCAAAAACTTTATGAACGTAAAAGCATTAAATAATGAACTGTGCCAAAAACATAATAAAGATTCTTAGTCAAAACATCGAATACTGTCAGATAAGTTTGTCTAAATTAACAACTTGTGGGTTCTTGAAGGAATGTCGACACTATTACTATGCGAAACATAACCTCTGTGCCAGATTTCTTAACTAAAGGACTCGTTTTTGGGAAATGTTTGTATGTACATTTTAAAGATTTCATTTACATAACAATAAAAATGCCAAAAAATATGAAAATACTGATTAACCCAATTTTAAGCTCGAAAAAGCATAAAGAGGTTTCATTAGTTAACCAGCATTGATTGAAAAAACTATAGTCATATAGATCAGTACAATTGAGCTTTTTAAAAAATTGGCAGAAATGATACCATCACACCTTTTCGTGGAAACGTTGAAATTGCCCTTTTTCTTAATTATTTATTGTTAAGAAGTATACATTGTTTATTTGTGTAATAGTTGGTCATTATTTCAATATTACTTTCTAACATACTTAGCAAGTAAAGCTTTTGCTGGGCACAACTATATTAAACTGCTTTTCTCTATAGTGCAAAAAATAGACCAAAATTTTAGGTACTTTTTTGGTTTTGATGCAAAATATAAACAATATTTGAATGTTTGATTTTCAGTTGTTTTTTCAAAGAAATTATTATATTGACAAAAGCTCCAAAAAGTTATACCCCTAACTCATGTATTTTAATTTAATTTATGTTCATACACACTACTCATATTTATATGAATACTTTTGATATGTATGTATGTATCTATATAAATAAAAATGAAATGATGTTCGTT
>NDXZ01031511.1:0-25109 GCA_003055125.1 Paykullia maculata
AATGAACTTGAGCCAGAATAAAACCAAAATAATTGTCTCAAAAATATTAGTTTTTTAAATAAGGAAAGTCTGCAAAGACCTTCATCTTAAAAGAAAACTCAGAACTATTATCTTGGTTTCCAACACCTTCCTGTTTTTAAAAGTTTTACATAAATCATGAAGTGAAGCAATACGGGCAACATATTTTCGAACTTGCGTGGGATCAAAAATCGTTTTAGACCTATGGTTTCTAGAGCAAAGTTGCTAAGAATTCTTCTTAAATCATTTCCCTCCCTATGATTTTTGATTTTTTTTTTTTTTTTGGTATCCATACAAATCGACCCTCCTTAATAAACATACATATAAACACATTTCTTAAAAATATTTATTTAATAATATTAATTGACACATTTGTATTTTTTGTTACTAATTATATTGATTTTACTTAATTTATTAATTATTATATTTTACTTTACTTTCGTTTTGTTTGTCTTTATTTTTTTCTTGCCACTTTTTTACCACTGACATTTCATATACAAATTTTGCACTAAATTAAAAGCACTTAGAAGAAGAACAACAACCTAAAACAAGCAATTACTAAAGTGTATCGTACTTTGATTGCCTTGCTACTATACCACTTTATGGTTATTAATAACTTTAAAAAATAATGTCATTTTATTATTTTTGTGGATAATTATTTCAAGGTTTTCATAAGCGGTAACCATTAAATGATGAAGTATAAACCAATACTTAATTATCGTTTGCTATTATTTGTTTGCGGCGTCGAAATTTTTCGTAGAGAAAATAAAATGGTTTTCGTGATCATGTTTCAACCATGTTTTTTTGTCTGCATGCTTAGTGTAAGTCAAGAACGTGTTTTGTTTTCTCTGTAAACTGCAACACCCCAAGTCCCCAATCATACTTAAACAAAAATATTATACAGTTTTCCCCTAAAAAACCCCCAATATTTAATAAAAACTACATATGAAACCCAGTATGTTATTCCAGCTTCAAATTGTATCGCTTTAGAAAAAGAAACCTTTTTATTTCATTTTATTAAGTTGCATGCTGCGATTCTATTATCAGAAGGCTATTACAATTTTTTTTTAAATTAAAAGAGCGAAAAAATGTGACTGTGAATTTAAAAAAAAAAAACCTTTTAAAACTTGTTTGTAGATATTTCAAAAACTGCAGACATTTTTATTTGTTCGAAGTGTTTACAAAAAATATACATATGTATGTAGATTGTATTAATAACATCTTGTAATTTATTTTCAATTAACCCACCTATTATCCTTGGGCTTAGTTTGTTTTCTATTTTTTATTATTCTCCTTCTTATTTGTTTTCAACTTATAATTAACGGTAAAATCATTTGATTTATTGTTTTCTTTGTACATTAAATATTGTAGATTAAACATGTTATTGTAACTCATAAGAATTTTTTTTTTGTTTTCTCATAAATTAGTTAATTATTATTAATTAATTGAGTAGAAGTCAACATGAAAGCATAAAATCGTGTCTGTTCTCAAACATAAGGATTTTCATTAAAATTTGTATTTTATTTTTTATTTTGGGTTAATTTTTAACAAACCGAAAATTTTAATTATATTCCCTAAACGACATAAACATATATTTATGTATATATGCATTGTGAGTAGCACAAAACAAAAAACAAAAAGAGTCTCAAAGCAACTATTTAGAAAAACAATAACAATAAAACCACATCAGACACTACTACTTGGCTACTTGGTGACAACTACAACCATTACAATGACAATAAAAAGCAAAAGGAAAATGCAGCAATAAATAATGGTTTTGTTATATTGTTTTTAATAGTCCAATTTTAAAATATATCTCAATATTTGTCTTTCTGTTTATCATTAACCAAAAAAACATTTCAGTACTAAATGCCACTTAAGGGTCGCACCAGGATATTTACAGCTCATGATGTCCCATTAAATATTTATGATTGTAAATGGTTTATTTAAGTTAGTGAAAAGTAATGTAAGTAAAGGAAATATATTATTTATTTTACACAATAAAAATTTTAGTAATAATTTTTTACATCAAAACAGCGAGAGATAAAGATAATAAAGCTAATTATATTAATTATCGACAGTAGACTTTTGTTGTATGCAATTTTCGAATAATTATTCATGGTCTACTTATCAGAGAAAAACCTTTTGTAACAAATAATATGGATGAGTTCTCACCTACAAAATAATACTATGCTGTGTGCAGTCTATGTCTGGCCTTGGTCTATCCTCTTTTCAATCAATGTTTATTTTTTGTGGTTGAACTACAAAATGCTGCTGACATTGTGGCTTTTATTTTGTTAAAATTTTTATAGAAAGAAATTCCCACCAATTAATATTAAATTAAACTAAAGAAAATATTTTAGAAGCAGTAAGAGAAATATTTGGCAAATGAATGTAAAAAAAACATAAAGCAGCAACAAAAAATCCATTTGTTTTTAGCAAACTGAAGAAAAAAATTTGAAAAAAAAAATGGCAAAATATTTTTAGTGTTAAAACCACGAGAATGTGGTTTTACTTCATTGTTTCGAAACTTCATACGCAAGAATTGCCACAATATAAACCCATCACCAATTTAGATTTTTCTAGAAATTAAAAAAATTAAAACCTTTACTATTTATAAATTGAATTTAAATTGTTAAATTTATTTGACATAAATTAAAATATTGGCATTTCTAAATTTAAATTAAACATTAACCTAAAATGTAAATTAAATAAAACAGCACAAAATTAATTATCTAAAGGATAATATCAGCTAATTTGATGACATTTGTAATATAAACATTCAATTATGTCACAAGTTACCGTACGGATTTGATTCTAAACTAAAATTCTCGCAATTAATAGCGATCAAAATTAAAAAATTCCAATTAGCATTCCAATAGCTAAAGCAAAGAAAACTCGCACGTTCAAGTAAAATTTCTATCGCTATTGACTTAGAGAATTCGGCCCCAGATTTCTTTTAGTGGCTTTATTTTTATTCCACTTAGCACGGTTCAAAATCTTTTGTGTTTAAATTTTTTTTGTTAAATTTTATTTTTGCAAAATGTGTTCGTGTCACAAATTAAGGGAATTCCCTTTTTGTGGATATAAGCAAATTTACTGATCAGAGCATTTATTCCATGCATTCGAAGCAAGCATAGTTTTAAGGTCTGGCTAGACCCACATATACTAAATTAAACAAATTCAAAAAAACTTACTATTTAAATTCAAAATGTTTAAGTCCAGTATATCAATAATATTCACATACTCTGCTAGTTTTAGCTGTTCAGAAATTTAGTACGAATATAGGGTGTTATTATACCCTTCACACATACACATGTGGTAAGGGTATATATAGGTTTGTCATTCCGTTTGCAATTTCTTCAATATTCATTTGCGACCCTATAAAGTATATAAATTCGGGATCCTTATAGATAGGGAAGTCGATTTAGCCATGTCCGTCTGTCCGTCTGTCCTTGTGTATGTTGAAATCAAGTACGTAGCTCCCATAGGTCACCCAGGGTTCTCTGTAGTATCAAACTTTTGGAAATGTTTCGAGAAAATCGGTATTGAAAATTGGCATTATCCATTAATAACCAGCTGAGATATAAGCAAAAAAAAACGAATGCCTCGTGTTTTTAAGTTTTCTTTTTTTTATTTAAAAACTATTATATATATGTGTAAGACATGTCTTTTGGGGAATTTTAAAGAAAAAAAATTTTCGATTTTTAAGCAAAAAAAAATTTTTTTTTTTTTTGTTTTTTAAAACAAAAATGATTATATTGGTAAAAAAAAATGTTTGTGTATTTTGAAAAAAGTTTACTAATATACACACATAGAGAACGTAGTGAAGAGTATATAAGATTCGGTATAGCGCTCTAACTAGTTTTTTTTTTATATTCGACTTAATTATATGTTATTATGTTTGATGAACATGCTTATAAGCATAACAACGTAAAATAAAACTGTTACATTATAATAAAACATTATAATAAGTGGACACATGTTCCACTCTTGAACATAAAAAACAAAAGAACTCTATAAAAATGTTTGGGCTAATTTGTGCCATTTTTGCAATATTCACTTAAAGACAAGTGTTTAACCGACACAAAATGTCCATTTTGAGATTAATAAAGTCGAGTTTGTGTACATCAGAACAAGATTTGATAACCTTTTAACACAAAACAAAACAAAAAAAGAGCCTTAACAGTAATCAATAATGATGGTCGTCACTTTAAGCTATAGTTCAAAATTAGTATTAAAAACAGACAGTATTTTCTTTCCATTCACTAAACATGCTTTTGTATATAAACAGTTATTTTGAGTCATCTGTCATTCAGCTAAGTTACAAATCATACGTAATTGTAAATATAAAAAACACAACTACACATTACATGTAACTGAAAATGTACAGCCTTCCTTTAGCTCTTCAAAAAAAACTTAACTAAGTTAAGAAAAATTTTCCGCATTTTTATGCAATTTTTTTAAATTATTTTCCTTTTGCAAATTCCTTTAGTAGTCAGTTCATCATAGTAAATGTCCCAATTTGCGTTAATCAATCAAACTGGTGAAACGTCATGAGCTGCAGACACAACAAACAGTGACACATTAGTTCGTCCCTGTTTGTAGTAGAGAGTTTCATTCTGTGGTTTTAACGTTCAAGATCAACATTTGCTTAGAAAAAAAATTTCATATGAATTAACGCGAAATGAATTCTGTTAGATGCTAAAAACAAATAAAAAAGTTTTGAAAGTTTTGTTTAGGAATTTTAATAATCAGCAAAGTTTTAATTAGCGGTATTTTTTTAAATTGTCTATGTCAACAATACTTAATAAAAACAAACAAAAAAGCTTTTTTACAAAACAGAGAACTTCCTTCAAATATGTAAGAAAGAGCAAAAAAATAACATTATAAATATGAACGTAAATACACAACTTTAAGGAGTAAAATTGTTGTTGTAATACAAGTACGTACAGTTGTATGTTTAACATAAGAAATGTTTACGTAAAAAATTAAAATTTATGGTTAAATTTTTTTTTTAATTTTACAAACATATTTTTAAAACAATTTTTAGACTATCTGGAATTTTGGTTATCTCTTTCTAGATAAATCAAGAGGTAGTCGTCCTTTTTTTGGTTTATGTCTCAGCTATTTTTGGTCCGTTTTTATACGGAGGTAAAGGCGTTCGTTACATTTATCATTTATCACATAAATAATAAATATAAAATTTATGAAAAATTCCCTATAAAAGTTTAATTTGTTACAAATATTTTATTTATAAAATTTGTTTTTCTTAAATAACAACTAAGGAAAAAAAAATTAAGAATTAAAAAAAATCATCTTAAATTTACCAACCAAAAAAAGAAGTTAAAATTATCAATAAAAATAATTAAGGAAAATAAACATTAATATAATTTTATTTTAATAAAAAAGTTTATAGAAAATTTTCTTTTAAATTTTAAAAACATTGATAAAAATAAAAAATCTTCAATATTAAATAAAAAATAGAAATTTGTTTATAATTAATAAATACAAAAAAGAAAAGAGAAATTGTTTGCTGAGTTAATCAACAGCGACATAAGGTTTGATAAAATATTAAAAAAAGGGGCGTTGCCATAAATGACTTTTTGTTGTTGTTGTTTTTTTTTAATCCAATTATTTATACTCCCCTAAAGTTTACTTTTTTGATTTAAAAGGCAAAATCGATCAGTATTAATTTAAACAGCGAAGTGATCAGTGGTGGAAATAAAAAGTGCAAAGAAAAAAAATTATAAAAAAAAAATTTTTTAATTATTAAAATTGAAGTGATATGTTTAAGTCATAGTTAAAAACCGTAAAGGATAATAACTAGAAACGTTATCCTTTAAATATTAAAGAAAAATATAAAATGTGTAATTTAAATCTAGCATTACAAGTTGTAATTATAATAATAATCTATTTTACACCCTCTCTAAATGGATTAGTAAACTCGTAAGTTAGTTTTAGGAATTATTCTCTCCCGCCTTAATTAAATAAATTTTCCCTCTTAACTCTAGTCCTAAAATTATAGCCAAAGATGGCCATTTAATTTTCGAAGCCGGTCTAGATCGCAACATTACTTTTTTGCTTAAGGGAAAGTCACGCTTAAATATTAACGACGAATATGATGTCATCGATTTGTTGTTACAGCCTAAAAAGGGGCGTATATCGCCGGCTTTATCTACACAAACCGACTGGACAGAGGAGGAAGATGCCATACTTAAGCAACTAATGTCAGATGTTACCTCGTTAAAAACTCATGTTTTTGGCACAAACGGACTAGAGTCCCTTTATCGAACTCTTCAGAATCGTACAAGAAATGCCAATCAATTGCTAAGGCGATATAAAATACGCATGCAAAGAGTAGAGACGAGAGTGCAGTCGTTGTATGATATTTTAGAAACGGATAATTGCAAAAGTAGTCCCTGTCAAAACGGTGGCTCTTGTCTAAATATTTTTGGCAGTTTCGCCTGTAAATGTTTGAGAAATTTTGAAGTAAGTAAAGAATGAGTTGGTAAAGTGAACCGTAAATTAAGGATTATTATTGCAAAACTATTTTAAGAGACACAAATGTTTATCACAAACTTTATCATTGATGACTAAAATTGTTTGCATTAGCTTGCTGTAATTTTTATTTTTAACAATTAGAGTTGCCATACATTCACGTTTAATTGCGATTTTGTCGTTATTGTACACTTTTATAAATAAATGCACAATAACAGCATTATCACTATCATTGCTATTGTGTTGAATTTTAAAAATTACATTCAAAATTTCTGAATTTTCTATATTTGATTTTAATAAATAATATGACTGTATTGTACAGAGCCATTTTTTTAAATGGTTTTTTATGTATCAAATATATTAGACGCTTCTAATCGTAAGTTAAAGAATAATTTTTAACTTAAGGCTTAGTAAGATTATATTTGCTTTTCATTTAATTTATTTATTGTCTATTTGATTTAGTTTTTTCTATAGTTTTGCACCGCAACCACCAACCTTTATCGTTGCAACCAGTCATAAACCCTAAGGCATTTCTCTTTTAAACTTGTGTTGTCTTTTTCCAACTGGATTAACTATGCATTGTCAAACAATAATATATAAAAAAAAATGTTTAATAATTGAGGTTTCTTGAGGGGTGTGACAACAAGTCTATTTAAAACAACTTTTGTTACACCCTGAAAAATTTGGTCATCCAACGAAAACTTATTTCGCCTACTGTGGGCATCGACTTTTGTATTTCACTACACATAACGGTGGTTACTTTAAGTAATAAACAACCAGCATCAACAATGCACCAAGTCAGGCAAAAAGTACAAAAATTTACAATAATAAAATACACGCAAAGCATAAGAAGTGTTAATGCTAACGGAAGTAATAAGAATTATTGTTAGTGTATTTGCATGTGCAGTCAGAATAGGTATAAAAAGAGCAACTGGGATAATAAGAGGGTAGTTAAAATCGAAACAGCGTATTAATCAGGTCGTTGTATCTAAAGATAATTAGTAGTCATAAGATTTCACCAGTGGTCTCTTAACTCGAAGTGGATCTTCTAATAGTAATAAGCCATAAGACTTCACCAGTGGATCTCTATCACTAGTTAATCTTATCCATAATCTTAAATTAGATTTGAAGGTGTGAGTGAGAATGTTTTCCACAAAGAAAAGCACATAGCTAAACTGACTTAGGAAGATACAAAGACCAATCATATTATTCCTTTTTTGTGTCCAAGTTTTACACTTCTTGGAATGACACTTGAATTGATAAACACTTGGTGGTGGTGGAGAAAACAGAGAAATTTTAACACAAGTTTAGTTTTCTTATTTAATAATGGTTCTTTAGTTGCAGTGATATTAAATTTATTAACTGCTTAACGTATTGCAGAATGAAAATGTATCCTTTTTTTCCTTTATTTCCATTATAATTTACAAATAGTAACAAACGCGATGAATATTTTGATTATGAACATAAAACTTGAAAATTAAAAACCAATATTTATCGCTTAAAATGCTATTTTGGCAACACTTTTAATCACCCTCAAATTGTATACTTCGGGTTGCTTTAGCTTAAATGCAGGCAAAGATACGGACGCATTCTTAGCAACTAATTTGAGTTTCAAAAAATATTGTAAAGGCAGCCAATACATAAACGTGTTTCCCATAGAATGAAAAAATAATCATAATTTTAATCTTTTTTATACACCAGATGGCATTTTAAAGCTTTATATTTAAAAAAAATGTATCATATTATTTAAAAATACGCCCCTTTAAAAAACACAATTCTCACATTTGCTAATATTTTTAGGGTGCTGCTTGTGAAAAAGACGTAAATGAGTGTGCCCTCTATGCTGGTACCGATTTGGGTTGTCAAAATGGCGCTCAGTGTGTCAATCAATTTGGTGCGTACAGTTGCATTTGTCAGCCGGGCTGGTTTGGTATACATTGTACGCAACGAAAGGGTGATTGCATGCAATCGTCGGTTTGGGAACTGTGTGGCCATGGTACTTGTGTCAGCAGCAATGATACATTCGGCTACAAGTGCATCTGTGATCAGGGTTGGAAGACTAACGGTTTGACGCCAGCCTGCACTGTCGATGTGGATGAGTGTGCTGAAAGTCATACGGCATGTGTTACCAAGTGCATAAATATACCGGGATCATTTACATGTGCACCCTGTCCAGCCGGACTAACGGGTAATGGTATTAATTGTCGAGATATCGACGAGTGTGCCACACAAAATGGTGGCTGCAGTCTAAGACCTAAAGTGTCTTGTATAAATTCTTATGTAAGTTTAGCAATAAGAAAAGTTGCTTAAGTTAAATTGTAAGAAACGCCAATTTCTTTCTTAGGGTTCTTTTCATTGTGGTGATTGCCCCTTGGGTTGGTTAGGAGATGGTCGCAGCTGCGAACGTTCTCATGGTACAGATTCTTCTTCGGATACTGCTAATACAGGTGCTGTAACTACATGTGCTACCAACAATATTTGTCATCCTCGCGCCAAGTGCCAAGAAATTTCCAATACTGTGGTATGCAGCTGCCCAAAGGGGATGGTGGGCAATGGCATAGGCATTAACGGTTGCTTAGTGGGAACAGCCAAAAATTGCTTAAGTCAACCTTGTTTGGTAAAAACTACTTACATTTATTTTTAAAAGTTTAAAAATATGTATGAATGTATTTTGATTTTACTTAACATAGAATGGCGGCACTTGCTTGGATGATGGCGATAGTTTTAATTGCATTTGCCCAGTTGGCTTTTTAGCTCCCACTTGCACATCTGCACCCAGTCTATGTTCACCAAATCCCTGCCATAATAGTGGTCATTGTCATATAATTAAAACCAGCAGTGTTTACAAATTTATGTGCGAATGTAGACCCGGTTTTCGTGGCGAGAAATGCGAGAAGCGTGTAAATGATTGTGGCGGTATTTTAAGGGGTGAATCTGGACGTTTAGCTTATCCAACGGGAGGGCACTCGCAATATGAACATAACTCGCAGTGTGCTTGGATAATAAGAACTAATGAAAGCTTGGTATTGAATGTAACATTTAACGACTTTGAACTGGAGGACTCCACCGAATGTCGCTTCGATTGGCTGCAGCTAAACGATGGTCACAGTGCTGGCTCTCAATTAATTGGACGCTTTTGTGGCACACATAAGCCATTAGGTGGTAATGTTATCTCCTCTACAAATCAGTTGTATTTGTGGTTCCGTTCAGATAACTCGACTTCTAGGGAAGGATTCGAATTGGAATGGAATTCAATACCACCCCAGTGTGGTGGTCCCATTAATGTTACCACACATGGTACAATTTCTAGTCCTGGGTCACCTGGTAATTATCCAAAAAATCGTGATTGCCGCTGGACTTTTAAAGCACCAAATAATAAACATTTGAAATTGACATTTTTTGGTTTGCAAATTGAAAAACATGACAGTTGCAACTATGACTTTGTAGAGGTATGTTTTCAAAGAAACATATCTATCAGCACTAAGGAATCAATTTTATATTTCTCTTTAAATTTATTTAGATAATTGATGCTATTTCTGGTGAAACTCTTTACAAGTATTGCAATTCTACACATCCCCAACCTATATTATTGCCCACCAGTGAGGCGATTTTACATTTTCATTCTGACAACATTGGCTCCGATACTGGCTTTCAAATATTCTATTCCACCGAGGAGCGCATTCACAACTGCGGTGGTATTTTTACTGCCAAAGAGGGAGTCATTAGGTCACCAGAGATTCAAAATGAGGCCATATCTTGTGAATATGAGATTCGTATGACTGCCAGTGAATCGATAACTTTAATTTTCGAAATCTTTAGAATGAAATCAGAAGATTGTATAGAGGTAGGTTTACAATTTTTAATCGCTTATCGGTTTTATGTTTAAGACTTAATATTTTTTAATAGATTTACGATGTCACTGGCTCTTTATATGGAAATATTTTGCAAGCAAAATATTGCGGAGAGTCTGATAATCTGCCAAGTATGCCACCTGACATACATTCGCAGTTTAATAGAATTATATTGAAATTTTATGGCAAACCAGGGGCAGAATTCATGCTTAAATATGAAACAAGTAAGTTTAAGGAAAACAAAAGTTAAATTATTAACAAAAATATTTAATAACTTCTATAGACTGCAATTACAACTTTGAGGCTCCAGAGGGTGTTATACAAACACCCAACTATCCCAGATTAAGTAATAAAGAACGTTACTGTACCTTTAAAATTCTAACAGAACCCAACACTGTCATTTCCATGCATGTAGATGATTTTGATTTAAAGGATTCTAGTTTAGAACAAACAGGCTGTGCTTATACATCCTTGAAAGTAGACAATTTAATAATATATTTTTAAAAGTTTCTTAAAGTATTTGATATTATATTTAAGATTAATGATGACATGGATAAAAACATTATGGGTCCATTTTGCGGTGAAAATGCTCCTCTGGCTGATATTGTTTCCACGAATAATATGCTTCTTTTACACTTACGAACTGGTTTGACTTCTACAGGCCGTGGCTTTAAATTATCCTACAAGTCTGTGCCAATGGATAATTCCAATTGTGGTGGTGTCTATACGAAGCTCGGCTATAGCATACGTTTACCTTTAGATGAACAGGGCTTGTACTTGCACGATTTGACATGTTATTGGATTATCATGGCACCCAAAGGCAAATTTATCATTATTGATTGGAAATCATTTGATTTGGAGGAATCATCCGATTGCAGTTATGATTATGTGGAGCTGTATGATAATTTGGCTAATGAAAATAGCCAGGCTTTAGAGAGGTTAGTAAATTAATTCACACCTAAACTAGCATGGCGATTTTTTGTTATATTAAAGCAACTTTAATGATGCTGAATATAGAGTTAATATAATTCCCCCTGCTCTGTACTAAAAGTGAAATTAAAGCGACTAAAATTGTCATAATATTTTGGATACAAATTTATTAATTTCATTCTCAATACAGAATAGGGAAGAACAAATAAGTGGCTTTAAGGGGACCTTACATATGAGTGTTCATTGTTCATCTAGGCTTTCACAGACAAAAGTTTTAAAACCAATTTTGTTTTCATGAATTCTTGTTTAATTGATGCTGATATATTAAACTTCCCATAAATTCTTAGTTACAATAATAAACTGCTTTTAAGAATTATAAACAATTTGGTTAGTGTAGCCGTCAGATTGGACATGGTTTAACTATCTCAGTAAACCACAGAGACAAAGTTTTTATACTTAATTTAATGTTTTTTGGGTCAGTATTTTTAGGTGTTTACGGAATGATAAACCACCGCTGGTGGTAGGAAATCAAGGATTATTTCTAATAACCCTTTGCTAGTTTAAGTAGTTGATAATTCTAGTTATTGGTCTATGCCTTAAGTTTTTGTAAAACATTCGAATTAAAGAAACAAAAATGTTGCTCAATTTTAACAGATATTGTGACTCCCATCGCCCTCAGACCTTACTTACACACTCCCGCATGCTAACCGTAAAATTTGTATCCGACTCTTCAGATACCGCTAATGGTTTTGAGTTTAGCTACAAATTTATAGATTCGAGCAATCAGTGTGGTGGCAAGATTCATTCATCAACTGGAAAAATACACACTCCTAATTGGCCTCTTAACTATAAAGATGATTTAGATTGTACCTGGATCATAAATACACCACCGGGAACACAAATGCAGCTACAAATAGAGATATTTGATGTTGAAAGGGCATTGAATTGTTCTAGCGACTGGTTGGAGATACGGTAAACTAATCAACTATAAAAATAAATAATCAATTTCAATAAAGTCTTTTTTGTATCTTGTAGAAATGGCGGTTCTAATCAATCCACCTTATTGGGACGTTTCTGTGGCAATGTGTCAAATATACCCCATAATATACCATCGTTTACTAATCAAATGTATTTATCATTCCATTCTAATGGTTTTGTTAATCGAAAAGGTTTTCAAATAAGTTGGTTTGTCTTTTCCAATGGCTGCGGTGGTAATTTAGAAGCAGAACAAGGTATCATCACCTCACCCTTGTATCCGGAAGCATATCCTAATAAAGCGGAATGTGATTGGAGATTGCATGTACATTCTGGCTCGGCCATACATTTAACTGTTACAGATTTGGCTTTGGAAAGTGTTTCTAGTTGTCGCTATGATACTCTGTCTATATATGAAGGCACCATGGACAGTAAAACCCATTTAGCATCAATATGTGAAATGGGAGAGGATAGAAAACCTCTGGAGTACATAATCAACAGTAATGAGGCCTTAATACAGCTAAGAACAGATGAAACTAATCGTGAGAGAGGCTTTTTACTCTCATACAGAGCAAATTGCTCAGTAACATTGACCAAGAATTATGGTGTTATCGAGAGTCCCAACTATGGTATACTCTACAATGACTACAGCAATAATGTTAACTGTACTTGGACTTTAAAAGCTCCTAAGGGCAATCGCATACAGGCTGAATTTACTTATTTCGATACGGTGGACAAAAAATCAGTCTTAGATGTTAGAGATGGCAACAATAAAACGTATAGTATAGAAAGAAAGGGTCAGGTTATTAATTCCACTAGTGATATTTTAGTGATAAAACAAAGAACAAATAAATTTAATTTTCAATTGGAGTATGTCATGATGGGCTGTATTGGAATGTATCGTGCTGATAGTGGAACATTTAACTCTCCCGATTACCCAACACCCTATCCCAGCAATAAGGAATGTCTGTGGGAAATAAGAACTCAGCCAGGTAGGGGTATAGAGATAGAAATAAAAAGTTTAGACTTGGAAGACTCCGTAAACTGTACCAAAGACGCCTTAGTTATATCGCCTCACTATCATAGTGATAATGTCAAAGAACGCCATTGTGGTAAACATGATAATTTGATCATTAGCGTGTCCAGTCACAAATTGTTTGTTAGATTTTACAGTGATGGTCAGGGTAATGGCAAAGGTTTCCAAATTCAATACACAACTAAAACGTCTAGTAAGTTTTATAGTTTTCGTTTTTTTTTTTTGTGTTGCTTATTTTAACAATCACTTTTGTTTATAACTTTCCCAGCATGTGGCGGCACATTACAAAGCAAAAATGGTGTTATCACTTCTCCAAATTATCCAAATAACTATCCGGAAAATTCTGACTGTGAATGGACTTTAACGGTGACACCTCATCATGCTATTATCCTAACGTTAGAAGAACTAGATTTGGAAGATTTCTATGATTGTGAAATGGACTATTTGGAAGCATATGAAGAGAGGGCTGATAGTGATGCAGAGCCCCTGCAACTTTTTAAGAAGTGTGGCAGCATGGATTCGGAAACAAATAATACTTGGAGAACTATAGGAAATACAGTTACAGTACGTTTTCACTCAGATGATTCAGTCCCAGCAAAAGGCTTTAAATTGAGCTACATTGAGGTATAAATGATATTATTCTTTTGATAAATAGTTTAATCTTAAACTTACCTTTAGTTCAGCTTGCCACCCTTTATTTAAAACCTTTTACATTTCTTTTTATTTTTTAGGATTGTGGTGAACGTATTGTCATTAACGAAACAATGTTTACGGATATTGAAATTGACAAACATGCTCTTGTTAATCAAACCTGTGAATGGCAGGTGATCTCTAAGGATCCCACAAAACACATAACACTTTCATTCAGTCATGTACAATTAAATCCAGCATTTTCAAGTCAATACAAAACCGAAGGCGATTGCATAGACAAGGGTATTGTGGTCTATGATGGTTCATCGGACGCATCGCCCATACGTTCTAGATTTTGTAAATCTCATCCACCCGATATAATATCAAATGGTCATGCTTTAACACTAAAAGTTCCCATGGGTCTTATAGCCGAAATCAAAGCAACATTCTATATAATGGACAATATTTGCGGCAATGTCTATCGATCAATAATGGGCAAATTCTCGTCACCCAACTATCCATCTTCATATCCAGTTAACATACAATGTAGCTGGTATGTAATTGCCAGTGAGGGTAACAGTATTGGCCTAACAATTGAATCAATGGATTTGGAAGTCTCTGATGAATGTAACAACGATTATGTTGAAGTTAGGGAAGGTTCTGATTTGGGCGTATTACTGGGTGTGTTTTGTGGAAATGAAAAACCAGCTGCTTTGGAAGGGGCTAATAGTTTGTCAATAACCTTTAATAGTAACGATGACATAGTAGGAGAAGGTTTCTTAGCCACATATTACTATGGTAGGATATGTTTAAAACATAAATTATAATTTTTATTTAGTATAAAGTTTGCTTCCACAGTTAAACATAATGAAATTAATGGCACTAAAGGTGTTGTGGAATCCCCTGCATACCCAGCCAAGTTCTATAGTGATGAGTTATATAGTTGGCGTATTACTGTTGATAAGAACTTTGTTGTTTTGCTATCAACGAAACACATTTTAGATACAGACATTCCCTTTATTAAGGTACATAAGTCCTTTCAAACTTAATGGTTCTTTTCAACTAATTTACATAATTTTTAGTTTTATGATGGCTATTCCGATATTGGAGCTTCGATTGATTATGCCAGTACCCATGTTGTACGTTCAAATACCAATATTTTATATTTTACTGCTAGTCGTGGCCCGTTTCAATTCGAATGGCAGCAACTGTCTAAGGAAGTGGTACGCAGCAATCAGACAGCTGAAAAAATGTCTGAACTTTGTGGCAGTCAAAATTTAATGATATACGGTGCCTCACTTTTCTTTAGTTCACCCGGTTTCCCGCATGGTTATGATAATAATTTACATTGCTCTTGGACTCTTTTGCCCAGCAATTTTGCTACGCATACAGAACTAATATTTCTCAGAATAGATTTGGAGGAGTTTGATGAATGTTTCGCCGACTATATTAAAGTTTCCAAAAGTAGCGATTTGCAAAATTGGGAAGAACTAGAAAAGATGTGCAAAAGAAACCCCAATAAAATAGGAAGATTTCAAGGAAATCCTTATTTAAAGCTAGAATTTGTAACTGATTCTGGCATAAATAAAACTGGATTTTCCGCTTTAATAACTACAAAATGTGGCTCCGAATTAACGGAAAAAACTGGTTTTGTCAATATTACTGAATTGAAAAGCAATGTGGGCAACTTCCAGCAAGATTGTGTTTGGACTATAAGAGTAAGACAAGGCAGGCGTATACGTTTGACATTCCCCGATTTTTGGTTGCGAACCCCCAATACAGATGGTAATTGCAAAACGTACTTCTTAGTACGTAATGGCATAGCTGAAGATTCACCATTCCTGGGCAAAGGAAAATACTGTGATATTAATATAACAGATGTACTGGAAACCTCTTCCAACCGGGCTTATATTAAATTTAGTCGGGTTGGCTATCCGGCCTTCCGAGCTTCTTTTTACTATGAGGAAATATCACCAGAATGTTCTAAGGAGATTGTACTAAAGGACAATTATATTTTTGATCGTAGTAAAATCATAACTACACCAAATTATCCCAACATACCAAATCCCCATTCTGAATGCATTTGGAAGATTATAGCCCCCTTACATACGACTATAACACTTGATTTCTTCGGTGACTATGACTTAATACCAGTCAATTCCGACTCAAAGCAATGTGAACTAGAATATGTACTGGTTAATGATGGAGGCTCAGAAATAGCTCCCGTTATAGGCAAATACTGTGGTTCTACAAAACCAAATACCATACGTTCAACGGGTAACATAATGAGGCTGCTATACTTCACAGATGTCTCCGAGCCTCATAAGGGTTTTCAAGCAAAAGTTAGCATAAGCCGCTGTGGTGGCTCTTTTTATGACTCAGAAGGTACCATTACAGCACCCTTGCTGCAACTCAAGCAGAATGAAAAGGAATTGGAATGTTTATTTAATTTAGAAATGCCATTAGGCTCTACGATTAACGTTAGCATTGATAAAATAAATCTAACTCCCGCCGATGAAAGCGATGGCTGTAAAAATGAGACCCACTTAGAGTTACAGGAAATTGATGCCTTTTCTACGGACACAGAAAATATAACCGATACTTTGTTTTTGTGCGGCAAAGAGTCTAATCGTTATATTGTCGAAACAAATAAACTGCGTTTAATATTGCGCATCAAAGATGGTTTTTATCCCGCGGATAGTTTTCAGATCAGCTATTCGGCCATAGGAGACAGGTGCGGAGAAACCATAGTCGGATCTCGTGGCATCTTACAAACTCCAAATTATCCCAAAGGCACGGGAGGACCCATACATTGTACTTGGAATCTAATAGCACAAAAAGGCAGGCGTATTAAAGTTGAATTTTTGGACTTTGATATGATTGGTGGACCATCAACTGGCCGTGTTTATCGTCGACTGACTTTTAGCAACGATGCCAAAATGTCTTCAATTATTGAACGCGTAACGGATACTATGCCAGCCGTCGTTTACTCAAGCGACAACACCATGACTATAGATGCACTCTTGCTATCGTTTTATCGCAATCGTGGTTTAAAACTGAAATTCTCTGCCGATGAATATTCCATTCACTGTCGCAGTTTATTGTGGTTATACGAAATTAGCTATATGGAAACACCGCCGATATTGACATTTAAAAGAGATGAAAGTGAGAGATCAACATATTGTTCATATGACCTTAAGGCCAGGTACAATCAAACCTTGTCCGTACAAATATTAAGGCAGACAAACTACAATATGACTCAGCAATGGCTTGTTTATGGCTGCCAATACTCATCGACAGTACAATTATATGCGGGTGAAGAGCGCATTTTACCCATGTTGATGTGTCGCAATGAAAGCCAGCCCTCATTTAGATTACCTTATACCAGTAAAATGGTTATTAGTGGTAACAGGCGTAACGGTTTACGAGAACTCGAACTTCAATTGGCCACCTATGAATGTGGTGGTATTTGGCCAATGGGATATTATGATAATTTTGTAATTAACCAACCGGATATGAAAAATCATACGGGACATTTGGAATGTGCCTGGGCAGTGTGGGGTCACAGTAGCGATATAGAAGACCCTCCTCCTTTTGCTGATATCAGAGAAAATATGCAAGTAGATGTGGGCCTTACCACTGACTTTAAGGGAAAGTGTGATGAAGAATATTTGTTAATCTACAATGGGCCCAATCAAAACTCGCCACATTTAGGTCGTTATTGTGAGCAGTCTACCATTGGCAATTTAGTAGCCAGTGGAGGCATCTTTGTAGAGTTTATTACTCAAAATTATAATCCTCTGTCTGTGTTTAATTTAACCGTTCATGAAGGAAGTGGCTGCGGTGGTGTTCTAAAGTATCCCTATCGGCAAATCATGTTCGATTATCAATACAAAAACAATGTGGAATGTATTTGGGATTTGGCCACTGAACCGGGCTTCCATTTAGCAGCAATTTTTGTAAATTTCTTTTTTATAGAATCTTCAAATAACTGCACTAAAGACTATCTTAAGATCCAACAAAGGTCACTTCAAGGAGACTGGCAAGATATTGTAACATTATGTGGACGTTCGCCCCCACCAATAATTAATACAACTTCTACAGAAATGAGATTAATTTTCCGCTCAGACGATGCAGTTACTGGTAGTGGTTTTACTGTTAACTTTGAGCGCAATTGTGGTGGTATACTTTATGCCACTGATAATATGCAGAAAATAAACTCGCCCAATTATCCCTTGGAATATCCAAACAATCTTGTATGTAACTACACCATAGTGCCTTCGCCTAGCATAAGTAAAACAAATTTTGATAGTTTGTTTATACGCTTCGTTGATTTTATGGTAGAAGATTCTCCTTTAAACAAATGCATGTTCGATAATGTCACCGTTAATATGCTTGACAACCAAAATGAAGTGATATCTACTACATTGTGTGGCCGTAAAACAAATTACGAGCTGCGATCTAAAAAATCCATATCGATTATATTTAAAAGTGATGGTAGTTATGGCCATAAAGGCTTTTTAATGGAGTACGGTCACAATAAATGTGGTGCTGTTATTACAAATTCTACGATTATAGAGTCGCCCATAGATTCTTCAACCGAGATGTATCCCCACAATAGCATTTGTTCTTGGCAGTTGCGGGCTCCCGAAAATTACAAAATCATTATAAAGTTCGAGTATATAGATTTCGAGTCTCAAGGCATGTGTACCTATGATGCTGTAGAGGTATACAAGGGTCTTAATACCGTCGAGGATCAACGTTTGGTACAATTGTGTGGCAACATAACAGACCAGCTAGAAATTATTAACATACAACAAAATACCGCCCTCATACGTTCCTATGCCGATGATCGTGATAGTTCGAGAGGCTTTAAGGCTCTGGTTAAATTTGTGCCCAATTGTGACAATCACATACATTTGGAAGCATCTAATTCCTCCTATGAATTAACTCGTTTCTCTGGCCAATATTCCAATAACATAGATTGTTCTTGGCTATTTACTACCACTGCAGATCGTCAGCTAAAGCTAGAGTTTACTAGTTTTCATGTAGAGAACTCCTCAAACTGTTTAGATGATTACTTGGATGTTCGTGACGGTTCGGCACTATTTGCCGATCAAATGGGACAATTTTGTGGTCATGATTTACCCAGTCCAATGTTATCTTCTAAATCTAAGCTGTTATTAAGATTTGTTACGGATTCCGTGGAAACAAGCAGCGGTTTTGTGGCCACAATTAGGGCAGTACCAACATTATGTGGGCGACAATATTTGGATTTATCTTCCTTAAAGGTTTGTTAATTTTTAATTTTTTTTTTTTTAGAGTTTACAAAATTTCCCCTTTCTTTCTAATAAAAAGGATGTTGCAATAACTTCACCCGACGATGGCTCTGGCAAATATCCGAATAATATTAATTGTATTTGGAAAATAAAAAGCGACAATTACATTCATTTACATTTTCAAAAAATGGACATTGATGGTCCCGACTCGGATGGTTTATGTTCTGGAGATTATATTAAAATTATTAACAGTGATGTAAGTATGTTCGCTATTAACAATAAACTGTTTTATGTTCTATGTAATACATAACGAATGGTCACCTTATCAATACGAATATAAACCTCTTGCTAATATCTATTATATTTCTAGGACGCTGATGCAGTTGATAAAGGCTATGGCAGTAAATTGATATTTACCGGAAGTACAGCATCGCTTTTAGCATATTATGGTTATGCAGCAGAGCACATTTATTGTGGCAACAAAATACCCGATGATTATTTCTCAACATCGAAAGCAGTTTTTATTAAATTTAAATCTGACAATACCGTAAATAAAAGTGGATTTAAATTAAAGGCCAGCTCGGCTGACGGTAAGTTACTATTTAACCTAATGCTGCATACTTCATTAAAAAAAAATCTTTTCCATTTAATACAGGCTGTTTCCGCAATTTTACTGGTATTCAGGGACGCATTAAACTAGCCGAAGCAACCGATCACTGCGATATTTATATTAGAGCTCCTCAAAACTATACTTTAAGTCTTTACTACAATGATCTTATGTTTTCGGAATATGATTGTGAACGGGAAAGTATTGAAGTGTTTGATGCACACACCAATTCATCGCTACAGAAACTGTGTGAATTTGTCGATACGGGCAAGTCATTGTTCTCCAACACCAACGAACTGCGCATGCGTTTGAAGCTTAGCGGCTACTATACTAGTATTGATGTAACCTATTTGGCCAGTCGTGATGGACCCGGCTGCGGTGGAGATTTCTACAATACACAGGGCATTTTTACCAACCCGTTCTATCCTAATCATGTGCGTAATAATTCAGACTGTCGTTGGAATATACGTGTACCATCAAACCTAAAAGTTCATTTGAAATTCAATGTCTTTAATTTGGGTGCTAAGAGCACTTGTCGCACGGACTATTTGCAAATTATAGAACATAATAATGATGAAGAAAAAATAATGCGTCAGTTTTGTGGAGAGGTAGGTTTTGCTATATTATTTTGGCAAATATTTAATTGTTTTATTTTTTAGGATGAGCCAAGCTTTTATCAAAGCTCCAAGAGTTATTTAACTGTGCGTTTCCACAAAACAGTTAACTACGATGGCACTGGTTGGGTTATTAATTTTGTTGGTGTTCATGATACAACTGATAACAATATTAACTAATAATTTTATTGTAACTTTTTTTGTTTTAAATAATAAAAAAAACGTATTAACCAGACATAATATAAGTTTTTTAAATAAAATTCTTTATTTATTTAATTTTAAAGTTAATTGTTAATTTAAAGCTGTCTTTATGCTTCATTTCAGTTGTACTTATGCCCAACCATCAAGAGACTTTGGAACTTTTTCTTAAAAAATTCAAAACTGCTGTATGTTTAAATGAAAATTCAAAACAAATTTAATGAGAATTTTTTAAAAAATTCACAAAAATTTTTATATTTGTTTGTTGGTTTCTAACACAATATTAAAAAGTATGTTTTTCATTTTGACCCCTAAGATAATTAAACCACTAACAGTTAATCACTGTTTATAGTTAATTTTTTGCTACTTAAGATTTTTTTTTGTCATTTAAGGTCAACAGAATAGCTGCCATTAAAATTGTATTTCTTTTATTTGTGCTTGATAAAGTCACATTAACCGCCCTTAATGAGTTGTCATTAAAAAAAAAACTTTTTAAAGATTATACGAACAATTTTAAAACAGCCATATAATAAGTGAATGATTAAGATATTCTTTGCCACACAAACTTTCAAAATTTTGTCATTTTAATTAAGTTGTTAAGAGTTTTTTTTTTTTTTTGCTTAAACTATCTCTTAATGTTTTTGTGTAGTAAAAGCAAAGAAACTTTTTATTACTTTTTTAGATTTTTGATTCAACGCGTTCAAGGAAATTAAATTGTATTTTATGTAGAGGAATAAAAATAAATTATAAATCATAATATGGTGAAAATTCTAAGGGTCTTTAAATGATATGTTTTTAAAAGTTTTAAATAATTTAAGACCAAACAAGCCGATTACTGACTGAAGTGTATGTCCTGTGGAACAGGTCTCCCAGATCTCCTCCTTTCAAGCTAACCTAAGACCAGAAGGTTATCTTTAACCCTATGATGTTTATAAAGTAGACATTGATTTTATTTATTGCTTCAACAGATTAAAATAATTTTTAGTTTAAAACTTTTCCAATTTCCTGCCGAGTTAATTGTCTTTTAAAACATGCAGCATATCAATGGATAATATTCAATCAATTATTTAGCAATAGAAGTTTATAACTGACTGAAAAATTTCGTGTGAATATCAATTAAGCTGCAGACGTCCTATTTCTGTTCATACAATAGTTTTATTTGAAATAAGGACTTTTTTCATTTTTAATATATGTTTTTAAATATTTTGTTAACATAAAAAAAATATTTTTTAAACTGTGGAAAATGATTTACAAAATAAGGTGGTAGGTATTTGCACTATTAAAATTTAAAACAACCGAACCATTCATTTTAGGAACTTGACTCAAGTCTTATTTTGTAGGAAATTTTATTTTTATTAATTTTGGTTTTGATAATGTTGTTCCTTATACCAATAGATTAAGAGATATATAGCATTTATCAGGCCACGCCGCAGAGTGGCCTATTTCATATAAGGACTGGTATATATATTCGGGATCCTTATATATAGGGAAGTCGATTTAGCCATGTCCCTCTGTCCGTCTGTCCTTCTGTCCGTCTGTCCGTGTGTATGTTGAAATCAAGTTTATGTAGCTCCCATAGGTTACCGAGGATTGTATGTAGTATCAAACTTTTGGAAATGTCTTCGAAAAAATTGGTATTAAAAACTGGGAAGATTCATTAATAACCGGGTGAGATTTAAGCAAAAAAAGGGGACTGTCTCGTTTTTTTTTTCCTTTTTACTCAAAAATTATTACATTTGTGTGTAAGACATGTCTTTTGGGGAATTTTAAAGAAAAAAAATTTTCGATCTTTAAGCAAAAAAATAAAAAACATTTCGAGATAAATATAAGCAAAAAAAAGTTTTTTTTTTGTTTTTTAACACAAAAATGATTATATTGGGAAAAAAAACGCAAAAAAAATGTTCGTGCATTTTGAAAAAAATTTACTAATATACACACATAGATAATGTAGTGAAGGGTAAATAAGATTCGGTATAGCCGAATATAGCGCTCTTACTTGTTTAAATTTTGTTTGTATCTTTTTCATTTTAGCAAATAAAGGGTAACTCCTATTTTTAACTTTTTATCCTTTAAAAATTAAAATTTTCAAAAATCCATTTTTAGTGGATCTATAGTATTTGTCTATAGTATTTGTCGGAATCCACAGTATCAATTTTATATATCTAGCTTTATGCGTCATTCAGTCACTTCAGTCAGTAACGTTACTCTTTTATATACAAAGCAATGTTTTGACTTTTACTTACTCTTCCTAACTGAATTAATCTTCTAAACTTTTTCTTAATACTGAAAAACTATTTAGCAATTAAAAGGTAACGTTTTGTAATAACGCCTAATTAAAATGTTTAGCAATAAACAACAATTTAAAAAAAAAATTAAGTTATAAAATCGATAAGGATATTTTTTTAAGATTGCAGGACTTTACAGCTTTTGTCTTTATGCCTAGTTTAACGATTCATGGCAATTTCTTAATACTTAAAATTTATTTATTTTTTCCTTAATCAATTTCTTACTTTATTAAAGTCTAGCCACAATTTTATCTTAAGATTTTAACTACAACATAATATCTTTATTTCCAACGTCCTTGTTATTGTTTCCAAGTAACAGGCTGTCAATCACAAACCCTGCTTAACCCCACTTTGAAATTGTTTAAAAGTTTTTATTTCTTTTTTTTTCAATTAACAAATGACATTCTTTAATAAAACTCATTTTTAAGTAGGTTGGTTAAATTTTTAATACAAAATAAAAAACTTTCTTTATATTTTTCCTGTCTGCACTATGCACAATGGGATGTTTTGCAAAATTACTAACAGAAATGCATCACAAACTTTTTTCTTTATAACTTTAACATTTTTAATAAGTTTTTTAACAAAAAATAATTTATATCTGTAATCTCAATTTATAAACGAACAAATTTTTATAAAAAGGGGAAATTATCCTTTTGATTTATATATTTTAAAACCTTAAACAACTTAACAAAGAACGTTAAAAAATTTTTCATCTTTATCTTTTTAAAACAAATTTTGAGATTTGTAGCCTTCACTATATAATCTTAGAAAACGTCTCTACATTTTTTTTAAAAGCACAAACCCCAGATAAGTTACAGGACATTTATTGCACGAAAAATCTATTTTTCTTTTTATGAATAAAATAAATTGCAAACAATATAAATTGAAAAATCATTGTAACTAAAATTTTCATCTAAATATATTTAAAATCTGTTATTCTAAATTCAAGCCTAAATAGTTAACATATGCAAATTTAAATTATTTAAAATTAATAACATTTTTACTCTTTTTTCTTACATTGTGCAACGACTGTGTCCTTATGCTGATAATCGTTGCTAAGTATAAATAAAACATCAAACAAATTTAAAAAAATTTTAAGGACAATAAAAACTTGTCAAACAATTTTTATGTCGTTTATTATACAAATGGTGAGCATTATCAACAATTTTAAGGCAATAAATTCTATTTGTTTTTTGGCTTTTGTTCAGCAAAAGTTTTTTAAATATATATAAATATTTTATTTTACTGAAATTGGGATGTTACTTTTTGTTTTTATAATCTGAAAGGTTGAGAAAATAAACAACAGCCTGACAGCTTTAAACAAAGCATTAAATAATCCTAAATCATTGAAAGTATTTGACTACTTATCTGACGACTGCCCTTTTTTGGTACTTTCAAGCACTTAAATAAGTGTAGGGCGAAAGGGTGTCTTAACAAGCAGGGCTGCTATACAATTTGGGAAAAGGGCATAAATTTTAGAGTGTGAATAAATTTCTAAAGGAAAACAAAGACATAATGTTAAGAGGGGTTTATATAAAGATAGCATAAGTATTCTGTTAACACCAAAAAGGTATTCATAATCTTCTAAAACAAAAGAAGGCAATGAAAATTTCATATATTTTTTTTTTAATGTTTTTTTAAGGTAAAACAAATAAAAACCTTAACAAAAACATAAAGTTCAAAATAGATTTATATATAAATTTAACTGCATACAAACATTATTATCTTTATTTTTATGCAATAATTATTAATGTTAATATATTTTATGTTAAAATTAGTTATTGTTAACATAATAAACTCATGTTTTGTAGAACCCTGTAAAACAAATGTATACTGATTGTATAGAAATATTTTTTAGTCTAAATAAATTTTTAACAATAAAAGGTTATGAGCCCAGGAAACTTTTAAAACATATTTTTATTGAAGTAAAAATAAATAAAATAAAAATGTTTTTCAAGTCAAAACAAGAAAAATTTTTTCAAGTCATATATAACAAAAAAATTTTAAATTTCTCAAGAGTCTTATGCTAAAAAGTTTTTAGAAAGATTTAATTTTCATGACTGCAGACCAGTATTGACTCCAATGACCAAAGTGGTTGACGATGTATCTAAATTTACGTATCGACAAGCAGTTGGGGCAATTATGTTGGTTGGTTGGTTGGTTTACGTGGTAGTTTGCCACACTC
>NDXZ01031525.1:0-23214 GCA_003055125.1 Paykullia maculata
AAGATTCGGTATAGCCGAATATAACGCTCTTACTAGTTTATACAAGATTTTGAAATTTTTGTTTTCTTAAGAAATAAAAATGCAGCAAATAAGTTTTTTTGTGGTCCAGTAGCACATAGATAAATATATTTTAAGCAAATTGAGTTTTTTTTCGTTGAAATTGGTGTAAAACTTTAGATTTTATTCAAATTATGTAATGGAACCTATTCTCAAAAATGTTGTGATATGCATTACATACTTATTTAAAACTGTGACCTTTTTGTTAGATTTTTTTTTTAAATCTTGTAGTTTGTAACAAATAAAATGCCAACTGTATCTAAATAGTACTTATTGGACTTAAAGATAATTTTATCAAGAATTTTGTGTTTCTGTTTAAGTTAAATAGCACAAGCCGTTCTCTAGTTATACTAACATATGTCATAACACTGCCTTCGTTTTTGACTTAAAGCTTTATCTGGAAAACTAGAGCTGATAAAAATATTCTGCTTATATTATTGAAATCTGTGTAATATATGTAGTCAGCAACAGCTAAAATTTTTTCGGCAACAGATGTACTGTAAGCTAGTGTAATTATTTTTAGTACAGAAATTATTTTTAATAACCAAAAAAAAAAAATTAATCACAATTTTGAAGTAAATACAATCGCAACTTTTTGCCAAAAAAAAAATCTAGCTTAACTTATGGTTTGCGTATTATTCGTCAAGTAAAAAATAAGTTTTTCTTAGAGCTGATATGAATTTTATATACAAACTTATTTTACCAATATAAGAGCCTTTATTTTATTTCCTTTAAGTCAACAATATTATCTTCTTTAACTAATTTTGTTAGCGTAAAATAATTTTTCATATCTACAAGTTGCTAAAGTTAAAGTTATTCTATGTAATTTATATGGATATGTCCAAATAACATCTTACCTTTCCGTTTAATATACAAATAAAACTCTATGGTCTTAATTTTTCTAGATTTTAATCTATAACTTTTTTAGAGTCTTATAACTTTTGGTGTACTTAATATATTTATTGCTTTAGGAAAATTCATTTACGAGCGGAAAACTAACAGGTTAAACATAGTTTTAAGATAAATTTTTTATTAACATTTATAGGGCAATAAAACAAAAAACTTTTTTAGATAAATCATTTATTGTTTTATTTTCAAAACAAAGTAATAAAAAATGTTTACACCATCTGCAACAAAAACCAAATAAACCATTACTTTTGTATTACATCTTACATTTCTGTTATAGTTATTTTATGTTTTTTTTTTAATTCTATAAAAATTTGAAGTATTTTAAATATTTAAAAAGTTTGTATTATGATAAAAATTAGCATCTTTAGTTTGGTTTTTATCTCTAATGCCCAAACTCACTGTCATTTAGCTAAATAATGGTAATGATATATCCAATAATATTTATTTTCAGCTCTTAGTTTGCTTTTAGTTAGCCCGTATTAGATAAACAAAAGTTATCTTTTTAGTTATAGTTAGTTTTAGATCACTAATGGCTGTGTATTTAGGCATTATACACATAAATTCGTTTGATAAAATTTTAGTGTTAAGAAACAAAAATGTTATTATCAAATACAAATTTATTTTCTATGTATTAAGGTTATTAAAAATTAATTTCTAACATAAAATTTTTCTAACAAGAGCAAAAGATTTTGCTATATTTTAATATTTTTAAATGTTTTTTTCAAAATAATCATTAAATATATTATAAAAAGGGGTCGTTTATATGTAAAAATATTTATTTTTAATCTAAAAGTGGTAATTTTGGGAAAATAACGTGGGTTATCCAGAAAATACAAGAATTGCCCATAAAGTAAGACACATTTTATTCAATGTAGGTCATATGATATACATTTTTTTTTTACTTAATAATAATACCTTTAGAACATTCTGCTAATAGATTAATTTAATTATTTTTTAGTAGCATAGTGCGGGGTATATTAACACAAAGTTTTTGCATTTAGTAAATGGATGTAAAAATATTAAAAATTAAATACCAAGTGGCTTTAAGTGCTGAATCTTATATTTTAAGAAAGCTATTTTAGGTCACATCCAAGTATGTTTATAAGTGCCTTTATTTGTTTTACTTGTCTAATGATTTGAAATTTTCGACTTTGCAAAAATGCAATTTATTTATTATATCCAAATTACATTCATTCATTTGCTAAATGTCAATTGGCCTACGGAAAGCAAGCTCTTATGATTAGTGAAACTTATAAAATTAAATTAAGTTTTTACTTGAAAATAAATTTATGATAGCATGAAATAAATTAAATTGGCAAAAAATTATAAATATCTGAAAATTACCTGTTAGATTTTATTATCCACGGAGCTTAACTAAATAAGATATTTTTTAGTTCTTTGGATTACTTCCATTCTATGACAACCTTGTGTTTCACCAGAAATGAAACTTCTTCGAGTTTATTACATTAATAAATTTGCTTGTGCATAACCTTGTGTATACAGTCTAGATTTGGAATACTTTTTTTAAGTAAAAAATTATTATTTTTTTGCGCTTTTAAACAAAAGCAAAAAAAACTTTTTTAATATATGTTAAATGTTTTCAAACTGAAAGCAAAACAATAGATCAAGCGTCCCTAACCACATACCAATTTTATTTTGCCTGCCTGTAAGAAATTTATCGTAGAAAATTTTATTTTATTTTATTTTATTTTTTTTTTTTTTTTGTCAAACGACACTTCCTAATAAAAATAAAAAAAAAACACAAACACATGTTAAGTTTTGGATTTGAAGTATTGCAGTCTTATGTAGAAAAAAAGCAAGTCAAAAAATGTTTAAAAAAGGAAATCTAATACGTTTTTGTTTGATGAAAAACAAAACAAAGAAAAGTTGTATATTTAAACTTTTAGAAAACGCCTGAGTATGTTTGTTTAACCCTGATCAAAGATTTTTTACTTAATTTAGTTTATGTTTAAACTTTTTTTTCTTCTGTTAACCATAACAAACAACAAATATACAAACAAAAGACATACAAGGAAAACTGCAATAAAAAGCTGCAAACAAAAATCAAAAGACAACAGATGAAAAATCAATGTTTTGTTTTATAGGTGAAAGCTGTTAAAAAGCCCAGATAAAAACTAGATTCTGATTAGATTAGAGCTGTGGTAAGCTAAGCTTGATCACTGAAATACAATACGATGGAGACAATTTTTTTGCATAGAATTGTTTTACTTAAATAGTATGTATCTATCAAAAGTGTTTTTTTAATACATAAAATTAAGTTATCTAAATACCATTTCAATGATTGAACATTCAGGGCTCGAAAGGATATATCTGGATTAAAATCTTTTTCTTTTAAAAATTTAAAAAGAAAGTCTTAACACAAATACGTAATGTATTGTTGTGTTTAAAAACACGTAGTTAGAAAGTGTTATTTTTTGGGAGTGTAGAATTTTAAGGTAACTTAAAATACAGAAAAATACTTTTTAAACTTTTAAAATAAGCTTAGTTTGACAGGTCATTTAATGGCATTGATGTTTGGGGGTTAATGCCACCATAATATGCCTTTTCTGTTTATTTTTTAGAATCTCCTATTTCTATATATATTAATAAAAGGGTAAATGTATGTGTTGATTTATACATGTTACTGTTAACTGTATTGCTTCATTTTTTAACAAAATAAAGCAAGCTAAAGTTTTTCTTAGAAAATATTAATTTTTGAAAAATATTTGGGGGATTCACAAGCCTGTCATATGTTCTATGTCCTAAAAATTTAAAATGGTTTAAGTTAATTTTCATACTAAAAGTGTCCTAAAATAATATGACTCTGACTGCTTTGTTTATTGTGCTGTCGTAAACTATACTTAGCCAAACAGAAAAAGCAATAACAAAGATTAAGTCATTTTAAATGTTTAGGACATAAGACAATATGATATTATAAGTTGCTTGTGAATCCCCCAATTATATTTAATTTAATATATACATGTATTTATTTATTGAAATACAGAGTTTTTAAAAGTGGTTTGAATAATTTGCTAAAAGACAAAAAACGTTCCTGTTGTGTTACTTATAACTTTACTAAACCTATCACAATAAATCTACAGGTGATTTTGGGTTACGAATTCTGTGGTTGATATGTGGATACATTAAACATATATACATTTTTAACGCTGTGTTAGCTGACTATTCTTTTAAAAACTTTAAATGCAATTACTGTCAAAATTAAAAAATTATACCGATATATTTTACCATGTGCGACAGTATTTAAAATAAGGATAAGACTAAATAACAAACACACTGATTTTATCAAGTCAACCCTTAACCCTACGTCATAAACATAGGTCTGGCCACATCTTTTTCAAGTTTAAACTAAATTTAAATTTATTTACAATTTAGCTACAGACTTGAAACTTTAGGTACCCTCCTATAATATTGTTAGTTATTATTGTAAAAATCACAGCTAATAAAAATGTGAATAAAATCACGGTTATAAGGACATTTTGTTGTACACATTACATTCATAACACATGGGTCTGGCTAAACCTGCGTATATTTCAAATTAAAAAACTCGCAGAAAAACTCAATTCTTATGTTCAAAATGCTTAAGTCCAATGCATTAACAACATTAAAAAATAAACTTATCTTATTTTATCTGTTCAGAAATTTAGTACAAATATTAGCGTGTTATTTTATAAACACTATATGCAAAATAAACAATATGGTGGTACAAAAAACAAAATCCCCATTATTATTTTTATATGATTTTTTACTTAACTTTGTAATATTTAAAATTATTCGAGTAGGTTATAAAGCATATGCTAAAAAGAAAAATAAGGTAAAATATAACTGTTGTAATAAAAATTGATCAAAAGATTTAATATTATCCACATAAACAATTAAAAATATTTAGCGGATCTAGCCAGACCATGTGTATGACAAAGGGTTAAGTACTTATAGTTTTATTTCAAGTTGGTTCATTGAAAATATGCAAAAACTTTCGCTTTTCATGCGCTCCTTTTCATTTTTTTGGATATGTTTGCGTTAACCACAAAGGATGACATATGAAGATAGGTAATTAATTTTGTGGTTCACCGTTTCATTCTTAATCACATAAGGGTATCTGGTTTGATAATATTACGAGAGTCTTTATCACAAAAATTTCCTAAACTTGACTGATTTTGTTCATTTTTTTTTTTTGTATTAAGAGTAGGACAAGAGGATTTAAAAGGGCTTTGTCAAATGAGGGTCTTGTATGAGCTACAAATTTTTAATAAATAAAAAAAGGTGAGACACTTTAAAATCTGTAATCAATTAGTTTGGAAAGCAATACATTACCTCATTGGATGTTTTATGTATAAAAAATTACTAACAGTTTTTATTAGGTAAACATGTTTGTCTTTTTTTCATATATTAATTTCAAATAACTTTATTGTTTATTTAAAATTTTTAAAATGTTTTTTTTACATTTTGTTTTAAATTATTTTTTGAGTTTAAAATTTCAATTATTTTTCTAAAATTTCCAAAAAAATATTTATATCTTAAGTGGCCTCTATTGTTTTAATAGTCTGACTATAAAAAACATCTAAAAGAGTCTTGAAGTTGCATGTCTTCAACCGCCAAAAAACCTTGCAAAAGTTAATATTTGGAAGTATAAATTTTTCTTAATAAAAACAGGTGGACTTTTTAGAAAAAACATCTCAGGCATATAAATATACGTATGTATGTGTATGTATATGCGGACATACAAATATTTATTGTTGTACTGTTTTCTTGTAAGTGTTGAATTTAATAAAGTAGCAGTGTAGATTCTTTAATGCCTTATGTAAAAATGTAACTACAATAACATGCATTTTATCCTTTAGCATGCAATTGTTATGTAAAAACCATTCTCTTTGTAAAAACCACTGTAATAATGTAGTGAAAAAGCCATAATTATATCTAAGAAAATCCCTTAAAAACAGAGAAAAGTGAGAATAATATTCGACCATACTTACAAATGTATGTTATATAACAATTCTATGACTTGTTTGATTTCCACTAACAATTAATAGCAAATTATATCACGTGTACAGAATCATTATATGCTTTTAGCATTAAACTCACATACGAACAAATGTTACAAAAAAAAAATACTCATACAGGTTCTTCTTGTAAATATGTACATTTGCACATATTCACTTCCTTTTCATGTATTTAATGTAATTGTAGACACCCAGCAAATGAATTTTTTAATTTCGTCTAAGTGTAAAAATAGTCACTGTTTATATCATCTCAATTTTAGTTTTTTTCAATATAACAAAATGGGTTCAAAGAACTATTTTATAATTAATATATTACTATTTTATGTTTTAATTGCTTTTGTCAAAACATGGAAATTAGTTAGATTGATTTAAAACTTGAAGAAAAAATTTATGGTTAAAATATTTAATTTTTATTAATAAAAACTTCTTTATTTATTCACCAAATTGTGCCTGCGAAATATTGTATAGAATACCTTTTCGATATAAAATCGATTCAAATAATTTATACAAAATATGTATGCAAGAATATATGTTTATTCAAGTAATAGGTGCAAAGCACTGGATCATTTCTTAGTAAACGGTGAAAATGTATCCATTAAGAGCCTTTTTGAAAAAAAATTGTTTGAAGGGTATACTATTAAATGCTGGTATATACATACATACTTACATATGTATGTACATATGTTACTAAAATAATGTTTTGACTCAATAATGTATAAGGTCAAAAGAGGGTAAGAGATATGTACCAGAGACACATTCTTCATCAATCTTATTTAAACTGAATTTTTCAACAGTCACGTATCTACACGAACATAACCTTACAAGACATAAAATTAAGTGAAACAAGAGAAAAATTATAAAATAAAATACAAAAAAAAAACTATTAAAAGAAATTAAGGACCAAAAAGCATACAGTTGCCAAACAACACGTTTATAATTGATGACATAAGTGTATGTGTGGACCAACACAAATTTACTTACAATTTAAATTTTAGTAAACTCCTTTGTGCTTTTCTTTAAGGGTTTGCTTAAAGCCATTTGCATCGCCTATTATCTATTAAATAAAAGTTTCTTCGCAATACATTTATATGCATCTAAAAAAAAATTTAAAATAGAAAAAAATTGAAATTTTTTTAAATAACAATTTTTATTTGCCTTTGACAGTTTAAACTTTTTTGTGTTTCGATTCTAATGGTGCTTTGTTTTGGTGTGGGATCAGGTTTTTTGAAGACCGGAATTTGGGGTATATGTTTTAAAAAACGGTGTTCTGGGATCAATCGGGATTTTTCGGAATCTTGTGTATTAAAAGATAAAATAAATCCTTTTACTAACTTTAATAAATATAATTTATAACTAATGTTTAATTCACATATTTCTAATTCTAGGTCTTAATTTTTTAAGCCCCGAAATTTCAGCATTCGAGAGAATCATACCAAGATTTCTGGCAGTACGACATCCTTAAATCTTAGTGATATTTTCAATTTTGTTCCCTGTTTTAAAAAAAGAGGCTTTTAAGTAGAATAATATTTTAAAATAAAAAGCTTTGTACAACAAAACAAAATTATGCTGTACAAATGCCGCACATGTTCTCTAGTTAAAGAACCCAAATAATTTCAATAGAGAAAACAACTGGATGCTTAATTGTAGATATTGTTAGGTCTAAAAATATTTTTATATGTTGTTAATGTTTTTGCTAAAAATTTATAGCATCGAGTAATTTGTAATTTTTTGGATAAACATAACACCTGTTTATTGGTGTTATGTTGTGTATTATATATGGCACTGTGCCATATATAATACACAACTATGGAATAAAATTACCTTTCAAAGAGTTTTTGAATGCAGCTTCCTATAGCTTTAATCTGCGGAATTGAAGCGATAAGGTGAAAAATAATGTAACCTCTTTTAGAGCTGCAAAAAATGTAAACATGCTACCTGGCAGCAATTTTAAAATTCATATACTTCTGTATCCAACCAAACTGCAGATTTAAAATGTGGCATAAACTGTTCTCTAAGATTATCCACAAGATTTAATAAAAAAATATGTTTTTTACTACCGACATAATTTTGAATTTAATTTAACATCTTAATAATTTTAATTATTTCAAAATTAAATTTATTGTATTGCAATTGCTTGTTATCTAAACAATAGTTTATAAATTTTTAAGTGATACATGAATCACATGTTTGCAAATATTTAAAATATTGTGATATACACAAACACTTAAAGCAGACAGATAAATAAATAACAAATGACGAATATTATACAAAAACATAACATATATAAAATTAAAATTGAATAATTCATATAAACAGATTAAGCAGACAAATTCATACGCATCTATTCACAATCACTTTAAACACATAAATTAGTAAATTTATATGCATCACGTGCGTCTTTGTATGTTAAAGCAATTATTTGCATGTGTGTATGCAATTGTGTTTGTATATCATATGCATGTGGGTGAGTATATGTTAATGTGTAAGTAAACAAAAGAATATTAAATGAAACTTGTATATGTTGAGTATATATTTATATTCTCAATTAAAATACAGGTCAAGTTGTTAAGCCACTTATGAAATTGGATATCAAATTCTATAAAATTATTTAAAAAAACAATAAAATGTATTTATATACATAAAGAAATATGTATATATATTTATGCACTTTAAAAGCTTGTTTGAGAAAACGAATTTCATTGTATAGATTTTGCACCAATCTAGAAAATATGTAAATACATAAAAATAAATTGTCTAATTTGAAGACAATTCATAAGAATTTTTAGATGAAAAACTAATCAATACAATTTTTGTTAGGAATTGTATTTATCAAAATAATACGCCCAGAATATACAAAAAATATAACAATTATCTAAAAAAAATGTTTACATTAAAGTACGATTAAAGTGAGGTTCGCCATATATATTATGAAAAAGAACACAGCATGGCGTATGATTGATATGAGTTATCATCATAGATAAATATTAATCATTCGATACTGTACGTTTACTTTTAAGAGACAAACTTAAGTAAGCTTTTTCTAATGAAAAACGTTGTTTTTTTATGCCAATATTTAGCAAATAGAAAACTTATCTATTTGTGTACCCAATTTAATATTTATAAAATATCAGTCTAATAGCAAACTTTTATATATTTAAGTCTTATGTCTAAAAATACTTAATTTAACACCAAATTTTACTAGGTTCATTGATAAGTACTTTATATAAGCTTTTAAAAAAAGCCATAGAGAAAATAAGAAAAATTTTTAATATTTAAGAAAACAGCATTACAACAACTGGAATATTTAATTTTTTTTATTTTACAATTTCACAATATGCCTATTTTGTGTACATATAATTGTAGCAGTTACATAAAACTTTTCAAGTACGTATCCTTTGTTAAATATAAACATATTAAAAATTAAATATACAAGTAATATTTATACAACCACTCATATTTATCTTTGTTCTTAAATTTGAAGTTTTTAAATATTGCTTTAATTTAAAAAAAAATGTAATTTTAATAATTGTTATTATGAAAATTTAATACAAAGCAAAATGAACAATTACTTTATGCACATTTTGGTTTTAACCTTTATGTTTAATTTTCTTTTCATACATATAATTTGAAGTTAAAATTTTTTTACTCATGTGTGATGACAGTTACCGCAAACATACCAAAGCCACCACAAAAATAAATTATTAATAAAAAAAACTCACACGAAGTTGAGAAATAACATTTATGATTAAGGTATTTAGGTTATTATCATGTTGAAATTGTTTTAAATAATACAAATTAAAATTATTTTTTACAAAAAATTATAAATATAAACGGGCATATAATGTCTTAACAAATAATTGAAAAGGAAATTTAATACATACATTTCAAAATTAATTAATAACACAATTTAACAGCATATTTCTATATATATTTGTGTCCGCTTTGGAATTACATGGAAATACTAATAACCTTATTCATTACTAATTTCTGAATTAAAAAAAAAATATGTAAAGGAAGAACTTTGTGCAAAAGTGGAATAAATTAAAAAATTATTTCAAATTAAAAGAATAAAACAAATAAGATTGGTTTAGCTTTTATAGTTTTTGTTCATAGTTTCAATTGAAATAAAATTTTTAAATATTTTTGAAGTACATTTCAACTTAAAATTATGTTGATCTGGGTCAATGTGTACCAAAAACAATTATTTTGCAGTTTGCTAACAAATCTAACGGAACTAAAAAAAATACCTCATGTGTAATTACTGCGTTCAATATCGAGCGTCACATGCATATAATTGGCAAAGCAATTCCATTCCAGTCGCACGGGAATTACTGGTGTGTTTATTAACTTAAAAGTCGTTTACTTTGAAAAATTTCCATAACAGATTTATTTTCTTTATAGTTTATGTATTTGTCGGGGCCATATATGTTTTCTATATATTAATAATATTTTTTTTTAATATTATTTTTATTTTTATTTTTATTATTAAATAAATAATGACCTAACTAATAATATCAAAAACACACTGTCTCGTAAAAAAATATAGAAATAAAAAAACTTGTGCTCTTTTCAAGTAAACAAAGCATAAAAATATATTTATTTTAAAAGTGTGATTAGTCATCGTCCCATTACCGACAAAATTGTTATAACTATTTGACTGTTAATCATACACAACAAATATTATACAGACTACTACTGTTAGCCAATTACTTACTACTGATATACAAAAACAAAATCTTAGTAAAAAAGTTATAAAAATTGTGGGTTAATTTTCTTAAGAAATAGTATAATCACCGATATCTAAATAAAAACTTAAAACTATGCTCTTACTCTTGTAAGCTTTAAGTTAATGATTTTTATAATTAAATACTGTAATATAAACTGAAATTTTAATTATTCATTAACAATATTCAAAATTATTTATGTTTTATTAAATTAATTTTAATAAAATGTAAACAAATACACAAACATAGGTTAATATAACAATATAAGTTTAATATAAGATAGAAGTGACTATTTTCTATATTTTTTATGGTTTTTTTTTTTAAGTTGTGATGCAAAGAACTATTTCTAGGTACTGTTAGCATTTAAGGACACTGCAAAAAGCGTGACAGAACTGAAATTTTTTTCTATAAAAATAATATAACATAAATGTATATACACTGTTGTGCAAAATTGCGCCAATGTTTTGAACAAAGTGGGTAACTCAATTATTTTATATTTGTTATAAAATTTATTTCTAAGCTTTTTGTTAAATTAAAAGTATGCATCTATAAACATAAACTTGATAATTGCAAAATTGTTTTAACAATGCTCATTATTATCTGTAATGGAACATTTTAATGAATCTTAAACGATTTAACAACAATTGCGGTGTTTTTATGCTAATAACAACGTTATTATGTTCAATACTACTGTTAGTACGATCTTAAGCAATGACACAGTTATAACAAGAAATTTTATATGTAAAGTTTAAGATTTGCTATATGTACATTAAAGGTATTTTGAGAAATTTATTAGATTAAATGTTAAAATATTATTAAAAAAAAATCTGTAATAGGATTTTTTACTTTTAGCACATTGAATGTGTAAGCGGATTTTAAAAAAATGAGCTGCATAAGGGCACAATTTTTTTTTTGGACAGATTAAAATGAAATACATTTTTAAAACAAAAAATCTACTTTTAATTCTAGCTATATATATATTCGTTACAATAGTATTACTGACAATATTTTAACCGTGGCAACACTATTATTAACAAATCTAAGAGCAAGCAAATGAGAGTTATAACTAAGTAAATACAATTAAATAGATTAATTAAATGCCAAATGAGTAAAATTTAATTAAACGAATTGTGTTAATGATACACAATATGAATTTGCTATAGTTGTTGGAATTGTGTTTTTTTTTTATTTGCTGATTTATTTATTTATTGCTTTTCTATACAAATAAATTAAAGCAATCAATTAATTGATTGTAAATGTGCGTGTATTTCAATTTATAGTGGTTTGAGGGTGTTTAAATAATTGTTTAGTGCAAAACTTTTTTGACGTTTAGCAACAAATAGTGTTAGATTAAAGCAATTAAAAATCGTGATAATTGTGTAAAACATTATTTTTGTAATTAAACATTGATTTCGATTGTTAATATTTTATCATTTAAGTTTTTATTTTTCATTACTTGTACGACTTTGTGTAAAGCAAATCACTTTGATAAGATTTCACTTGATAAGATTTTCACAAATCTTATCATTTCTATGCTTAATTGTCTAATTATTTTGTATTAGAAATTCGTACCAAATAGTCAAAGTAATCTCCTTATGCTACAAAATACTCATTAGTGGTTTTATCTCCGCTTAATAATTATTAACTCACCGACTTGATGGAAATGAAATATAGAGGAAATTAATTTTTAAGGAAATAGTTTTCACAGACAACTAGAAATATTTGATGAAAACTGAAAAAATAATACAAGTTTTAAATTGAAATACTAAGGAAGTGTATAAGAAAATAATTTTTTTTAATGACTTTAGTAACTAGATTTAATATAAGGCAGGAAGTGAAACTTTCAAAGGCAAATTTATTTTAAGGACGCCAAAAAATTATTTGGAAAACCTTTTTATACCCTTCACCAGAGGTGACAAGGGTATATATAGGTTTGTCATTCCGTTTGCAATTTCTACAATATGCATTTCCGACCCCATAAAGTATAGAATCTTTATAGTCTGTCTGTCTGTTTAAATCAAGTTTTCTCAGCCCCCTGATGACGTACGGATGCTTTATTGGTATCAAACGATCAGAAATTAAAGAAAAAGAGGCATGCTTGAGAAATAAAAACATTTTTTCGAGATATCGGCAAAAAAAAATTTTTTTTACGGAAATATACGTAGCATCTGTGCAAAACACTTGCGGCTTTATTCTATAACATACATTTTGTAATATGGTTGTATACAAAACTGCAGTGAAAGAGTTGTTTTGCTAAAACTTTGAAATTCGAATCGTAAATGAAACCAGTAAAACATGTAGGTGGCTACATAGGGTGTTATAGTACCCATTTAGGTTCTAGAAGAAAGTAAAATTATAAATATTATTACTACTAATATATACGCGTAACTTTTGCAATCAGGAAAAAATATTCAATACAGTCAAGATTAATATTTGCTCCAGTAGTATTCTAATAACATTCTATCAAAGGCACTAAATTACTATTTCCCATTTATAGATCGATGTGGCTGCTGTTGTCGAAATTGGCATATGCCAGATAAAGCTGTATGTATGCTTTGTATAAATAAGAAATGTTTCAATTTTGAAAATAATTATTAATTGATTTTTTTTAATAAAAAAAATTATGATTTATAGAAATATAATTTCTTTAAATCATAATTTGTTTAACATTTTCTATAGATTGCAAGTTCATGCAAAATATAATTAGAGCTTTTATTTAATTTATCTCTTCAACAGTTTTTTTAGATACAAAATTTATACTAAAATATAAAAATTTTTCTTTACAAAGAAGTTTAAAATATATTTTTGGGTAGATCTTAATTCTAATAAAGATTTATTTATTAATTTAATATCAATGAACTAAACAACTTAAAACAAATGTCTGTAGATGCAAAATTAGTCAGTAATATAAAAAATAAAAAGTTTTCTGAAAATTATTATTATTGATGTTTTTAGTAAACAAAAAAGTTTTTAAAGTTCGATAGACCCACTGTAGTATGGTTCTTTTGTTGTCATTTTTATACAAAAATTTATTTAAGATATTTGAAATTAAAGAAAGATTTTTTACTTTATTATTTCTTTACAAACGAAAATGTTGCGAATAATATTCTTGTAGAATTTTTTGTCGACCATGCTCTCTTTAAAACCCACTTGTAAAGGCTGCATATAACACTTTAAAGGCGTTGATTATGATTTTAAAGACAAATTACATTAAAAAAAGGCCACAAAAAAGTTTGAAGATTAAAATTAAAATGTATGACTTAATAGAGATGCATGTTTAGCACAAAAAGAACCTGTGGAGTATTTTATTTAATTTAATAACATTAGATACCACAAGTAGTTGGAATTGTGAAGACAGCACATAAAAAATTTCGTCTTATTCGCCTCATAGCCCAGGCCTTGTATTTCTGGCAAGAATTTGAATCGATTCATTCTTAAGAAGCTGCCTGTAATACGCCTTACTTTACTTAAATGTATCAAAATTTTGTTTGCCTATTTCTGGCCCCCACAAATGAAAATTTTTTTTGCACTATTATAAAGCAAAATTTTATGTTTATTATCTTATAATAAAGTGAGTTTTTTTTGCAAAATGTATATTGAAACAAAAAATTTTTTTTTAAATTATTAAGAAAATATCTACTACAAAAAAAAATGTACAAAAGTTTCTTTCAAAATTTTTTTAATGTGGGCAACATTATATAAATTTCTAAAAAAAAAATTTTTTTTAGATATTTGATAACTATCCTGTAATTGTTTTAATGAACACCCTTTAAAATCTCAGTAGTAAAAATCTGATTTATAATGACAGTGCCAATTTAACTTCCACTTAGGTTAATAATTAACAAGATTCTAAAGCTAAAAACTTCTAAACCAATGAAGTAAATTTGCAGTTATAAGCCAACAGTAGATTAACTTTAAGTCTGTGTATAAAATCACAGGTGAATACCTTCTAAAAAAGTTTTGTTACTCGAAAAGCAAAAATATTAGTAATAAAAACTATGTTTTTCAAAACACCGTGTTCTAACAAATGCAGTAAAATTTTATGTTCGTACGTATGTATGTATTAAACAGCCAAGCGAAAACAAACAAAAAACGCAAAAACATTAAAAATTACTAGTAAAAGATTTACAACAACGTCATTAAGTAAAAGTACCCAGAAGCAACATTAAATACTTGCGTCAAGAGTTTATGGAAAATTATTTTCTCTTCTATGAAGTTTTTTTATTTGTAAGTGCTAGAGGAAAAAGAAACGTCTAATGAGAATGAATATTATAATGTGTGTGTTTTTTTTTTGTAGATGTTGTAGTGTACAACATTAAGAAGGTTTAAATAATGTTAAGAAAAGTAGAAATATAAAAGTAGATCTAAATACATACATACATATGTATACGTTTGGTAAGAGTAAGTAATTGGTGTGTGTAGCTGTACGGACAAGTGTATTTAAGCGACAAATATTGCATACACTAAATGGTATATGCATGTATGTGTATTAAATAGTAATAAAAAATAAAGTTTGAACACGAAATAAATGTATGAGAGAAGCGAAAAATAATTTGCAAAAGTTTTTTATATCATTTCATGACAATCTAATATAGTAAAAAATGTCACAGAAAATAAAATATCCTGCCGACATAATTTCCTGAACATACTCAAATCAACGAAAATATAGTAAATTTACTATGCTGTTTAAATATATTTGAATAATATTCTTTAAAATATGTTTGTAGATATTAATATTTAACAAAAAAAATTAGTTTTTATAATTTAATTTTGTAAAAAATCTTGATTTTTTCATCTTTCTAAATTAACAGCAAATCAAAAAAAATGTTTAGACCTTATGCTAAAGGATTTCAGTTATAGAGTTTATTATCTAAAGCAAATTTTTTGGGGACATACTGTTTTTACAATTCTTACATTTATTACGAAAAAACTCACTTAAATAAGTGAAGCACAATCATTCAAGTAATAGAAATATATTCAAACGCAATGACAACATGAACGAATAAAATTCTTAACCATGGAATGACGGGAGATGGCATGGGGAATTTTAAATGCGCATCATTTAACATTAAAAATGTTGTTTTTGTCCAAATTGCACAAAAAGAAATTTTTGTAATTAATTTTTTTTTTTTGCTTTAAAGCTAACTGGTCAAAATTTGGCTGTAATTCACTATGTTTTTAGAGACATTTTTTTATTTTATTTTCAACTAAATTTTACCACTATGAGAAAGAAAAGTGGTATAAAAAAATGTTTAACCTTATAATTTAACAAAATGTACTAAAACCTTTCTTACAGCTTATATTCAAAACATGTTTTTTATTTTATTAGAAGAACCAGACCCTTCAGAAGTAACTTGAATTAGCAGATTTGATTTTATCTACACTGCGGCGGTAATTCAGGTTTAAATAAACCAGCACTACACAGAAAAAAATATCGGCACTTTTTTTCTAATTAAGGCGTTGTTAGAATTCAGAATTAACTTTAATTATGGTTTTAATTCATTTAATTTATTATTTAATCAACAATTTTATATTTTTTTTCCAATTAAGTAATTAATTCATTCAATTTACTATCTTAATTGAATTGAGCTCTTATTAAAAATATTGGTTTTTTATTAAAAACTGATTTTTTTTCTCTATATTTTTGTCGACTGCATGGTGTAGTTGTTAGAGCGTCGAACTTTAAAACCGAAGTTCCCCGGTTCGAATCACGGCAGAGGAAGAAATTAAAAAAATTACATTTTTAATTTTCAAAAAGGCCACACACACCATTTAACTTAGCAAGGATCTTTACACACCACCCAATCGTATAGGACGTTGTTTTGAGGGAGGCAACGATAGATAGCGCAAATGTTTTCTTTTCAATGACATTGATATTTTTTCAATTAACATTTTGATGAATACAATTACCAACTTGTTTAAAGTAAAAATTTAAATTAATTTTTTAATTAAAATCTAAAATTTTGTTAATTGGAAAAAATCGATATTTTTGTATTTTTTATATTTTAGGTAATTCATATAATCATTTTGGTGATAGGTGCAAATTTAAACATTTTTTCCTTGGTTGAATCATTTTGATGATTAAAACAGTTTTTAGTTTGAATCATTTTGATGATTAAATCATTTTGATGATTAAGTTTAGTTTTTTCTGTGTATAAGGGAATAAATATGTAACAGGACGTACATTTGTATATAAAACAGTAGGATTCGACGCCATTAATATTAATTTATTTTATTTCAACAAAAATAATATTCAGATATGTGGTCTATAGGCTCTGTCTAAATCTTGAATTTTCAAACTCAATATATTTTTCAAAATCTAATTTAATTTTTCGCACTTCATAGGGAAGTAAAGGTAATTATGATAACACTGCTTAAATAGTAAATGATAAGGTGATGCTACCGTAGCAAAGTTCTAGATCATATAATATTAAAAAATCATTAAACGTGCTTTAAAGTAACTGAAAAAAAGATGCAAAATTTTTTTCCAAAAAATTATTTTTTTAATGGAAAATAAGTGTTGTAATAGTTTATTAAAGTAAAGACAAACATGACTGGTATAGATCGGGTATAAGGATGAAAAAATTATTCTATATTGGATATTTTTTGCGGAATAGAACGCTCGTAGATGGTGATACCTCGGTATCTCTTAAAATATCAAGAACAATGCAAGAGCTTATAAAGATTGGCATAGATAAAGGCAAGGACATGCTTAGCATGGAAATAGAAACCTACGATTTTTCCTAATTTGTTTAACTTATTTTGCAAATGTATTAAATCTAAATGAACTCCATCGGTCTGCAAGTGGGTGTGGTATTAACGCTACCGTTTTTAATTAGAATAATATGAGGAACAAAGTTTTATTTTACTTAAAAAGGTGAACTTTGTTCCACTTTAAATAAATAAATATTTCTGCAGAAGAAATATTCTATAATATCATTTTTTTAATTTTAAACAAATATTGTTAGTGATTTAGGCGTTTTGCGTTTATAACATTTATTTTCTAAAAGGTCTTTCTTTGCATTAAACTGCTACTTTTAAGTTGTAAAATAAAGTACTATTGCACCAGCTATAATGTCCCTGAATCAAGTATAGTTTGTCAACTGAAAGATATTAAAAACTTTACTTTTTTAACATGGTCTGGGGAAAACAGTTTTTTAAATTTACATTATAAAACCCATGAGAAATTTAACAAGATATAGTTACCGAACATAGTGAGAAGTCAATAATTGTAGTTTTATGATCGACTAGCAATGTGATTGGCAGTATAAATTTTTTATGCAAAAACGCTTAATATACATTTATATATTAAAAGTTTTTTCTCGATTTGATTTGAAATCAGGGTTTTTAAATAAAAAAAGTTTTCGACTTAACTTTCTTTAAGTATCTTTGCAAGTTTTCTAAATAACTGCTGAAGTTCCCATACATTTGCATCACTTTGTTTGTTCGTTAAAAGTGTTTATAAGACCTAAGTATACTTTTAAGAAGAGACAAATTGAAAGATCTACGATAGTGTAAAGTTATGTAGAAAATAACCATTTACTTGTATACTAAATCACACAATTACATACATACATATAAGCTGTATATGTTTATTTAATGTTTGTATTTATGTATTTCTAAAAGCATGTGTGTGTATTTTGTGTTAGGTTTCCTCACTTTTGTTGCTAGAAATCCTATATTTAAAACATACGTTTTCCTTAGAAAAACAAAAAATACAAAAACAAATAATAATATAATAAGAACTTGGACCCAACTTTAGCACTACAAAGAAAGGAACGAAAAAAAACTGTCTCAAAATGTGTAATTTGTTGTCGTTTTTCTTTTTGTATCTTTTTTTTAACATTTATTTTTTGTTTACTTCTACTGTAAATTACTGTTGTTCCTTGAGTGGTAGATTTGCTGTTGTTGCTGTTGTTGGTAGCAAATTTAATATTTATTAAAGAAATGCTATGGCATATGAACATTTATTTTGCACATTCACTATACAATAAAAGTAATAGAGGAAGTAAAATAATTTTACTGTTTAGAAATCTAAAACCCAAATGTGGGCAATGATAAATTTCCTGGATATTTGCAATTGACCTTACGTGCCCTACTCACTTCATTTTAAATAACAGTTATCTTAAGTTTTTTTTGCTTCTAAGTATTAACATTTTTTGTATTATTTTTATTCTTACAAAACGATAAATATTTAAAGTATTTATTTAAGCTGAAATAAAGCATTTTTTTGTTTTGTTTCTCTTAATTATTGAAATTGTTTGCTGCAAAAGGAAACAAAAATAAAAGTCAATACTATTTTGTTGAAAATCTTATTTTAAGGGCGAATTAGTTACAAAAATGCTAAACAAGGAATCGAACTACATTCGTTCTTCAAAGACCTCGTTCTAGTTCTGACAATATTTTTTTAGCAATATTTTGAACGAAAAAGGAAAGAGTGCGAGAGCGAAAAGTATATAATGTATGCGTGCATATGTTCCCATATGCCATATGTGCTCTGGTTCTCAAAGTGTTAAAAATCATAGGGAAATATTTTTTTTTAATTTAGATGGAGAAAACTTTATTAAAAATGTAATTATCACTATTGAAATGTTAATACAAATCATAACTTACTGAACAAATTAAAAAACTCCTCTCATCTAAAACAAGACCGTATGGAATCATTTTGCAACATAAATATCTATTGTAAAACAGACAGAACAGAGAAAAATGATGGAAGAGAAGTTGAACAATTTTTTTGACTCTTTTTGAACACATCAGTTTTAAAATTGTCAGAAAATCATGATAAAGCATGTCATATTTAAATTTCAGAGACTTAAAAAATGCTCGCTTTATGATTGAGTAAATACTAATGGCATATAAATGTAATTGTTATATGCAAACTTGTCAGCACAGTTGGGAAAAAAGGCCATCCTGAAAAAAGTGAAGAGACTATGATAAAGAAGTTACATTTTAATAGTTTGACGAAATCGTGCTTTTAAACATTTTCTAGCCAACCAAAACTAACAAATTTAGTTTTGACAAACTCCATGAAAGCAGAAATTTTAAACAAAATTTTCATAATTTTAACCTCAACCCTCCTGACACGGGTTCCCTGGTACCCAAGTGAACTTTAAAGTCAAATATTTCTTAAACAACAAAATACACAAAGTTGGGGTTGCGCAAGTTCCTTCACGTAATCATTTTCTAAGGATTTTTATTGATTTAAGCTTTTCTAATTTGCGTATGTTGGCTGTGGAGTAACCGAAAGTCAAATAGTCCTTATCATCCTGATAAGGGACCTGGATACCCGTATTTAAGTTAAGGCATTTTATATAGAATAAGTAAAGGAAAGATTAACTTTGAGATAAGAAATAATTAACGAAGTACATACACAAAAAATTTGTCTTTAACGTTGTAATAACAGGAAAACCCCGAACTAAAATGCAAATCATTATATTTATGCTTAAATTGTAACAGAGAAACTAACTTTCACGGGTAACCTTATCAGGAGTCTACGTACAAAAATGTTGTCAGTACGGTTAGGGTTAAACACATTTTTATACATATTATATAACAAATTGTAAAAAAAATATATAATTTTAAAATTTAATTAAATTATAAATTTGACTAAAACATAACTTTTAATCAAATTTTTTCAAAGTGTAACATGACAATTAAATTTGGGAAACTCTAAAATATCTAGTGTTATTGCTGCTGTTGACCCAATGTCATATATCAACCAACAATATCCTTCTAAATGTTGTCATTGTTTCATGTTGTCGTATCTTTAACGCTAACAAGGCCTATGTTTTTGTTACAGTTTGAGTATATTTCTAAATACGCATATGTATACATGTGTTTGTATGTGTATGTGTAAATATTTATTCAGTATTCGTTAGTTAGTTTTTCGTTTTAAGCTACTGATGTTGAATTTTGCATATAAATTAAGCAGACGCTGCATGCTTCCAATACTAATACACGATGATATACATAAGCACAAACAAAATAGAACAGATGGACGAACAAATAAACAAACCTACAAAGTTACATGTAAATATCGATTTTTAAACGTAATGTGCGTTTGACCAAAACTGTATTTTTTTTTCCTTTTCTGATTTGCTGCATTACTGACCAGCATGTACATAAATTATCTTTTGTGTGTTTTTTTTTCGTAATGTATGTAAGTTTATGTTCATTTTTGCTAAAGTTAAGAACAACTTACTCTTGGCTTAGCTATGATTGCACTATAAATTCTTAAATTGCACTATAAATAAGGAATTAAAAATAGATTTCGTTGAAATTTAAAATTAATGTTTTCTTATTGGGTCAAATTTATTTTTAAGTTAATTTTTGTTCTAATTATAAATGAAATTGGTTTTTGCCACAAAGCAAAATATGCTTTAGAAAATTTTTCTTAAAGAGTTTATTTCTCATGTTTTAAGTTATGATAGAAGAACGAGTGTTTTTTTATCATTTAGAATTCTTTGCAGTAAAAAGACTGGCAGTTTTTCTCTACTTGAACAAATATTTTTTTATGTTTGTTTCAAAAATATTTATTTCTTTGTTTAGAGACTTAAGCTTCAAATTTCAAAATTCAAAGTTGCGGTTATATGTTTGCTTAATTTCCGAATGGGAAGGTTTATGCTTTTGAAAACTAAAAAATTTATTTTACTTTTGATTTTTTTTTTAATTTTTCTTATTATTAAATTCAATTAAAATTCTTTTATTTACTTGAGTAAAGTAATAGTTTTTGGTTAATAAAAATTTTTAGCGGTTTTTCTTACTGAAGTAAATTTGTTAAAAAGATCATAGTTTGTTTCGGTTGTATAAATAAATGTTCAAAATTGTCGAATTTGATAAATCAATTTTTGTCATTAAATAAGGAACTCCATAAAGCTCTAGTAAAAAATTAAAAAAGTCTAAAGTTTTTATTTGTTTTTTATCTTCAAACCTTTATTTATCGCATTATATTATTTGTTGGAAATTCGAAACTGTGTTATGATAAAATTTGTTGCACACAGTTTGCGCTTTAATATAATTAAATCTTCTTTCATATACATACATACAATATAAGTGTATTCATTGGCAATTATTTCAAAAAAATTTGCTTTATTTAATACTCTTCCAAACAACATTGGTTTCTGTTTTTTTATGAATATTTAAGTGAAAAATATTGCTGCCAATAGCAGTTTTTCCTAAAAGCCAACCTTTTGCTTGTTTTATGTTTTTTTTTTTACAGCAACCAAAGAACCGATTATTACCCATTAAAATTTAAATTTTTTGCAACATTGTTTTTTATATTTTTCATTATTTGTTTAAAACATCTTTGCTCATATGTCTGCACTTTAATAAAGTGCAGTTTATGAAAAATATGCTAGAGAGTAACCGGTAACGAAATATTACGCATATATTAAGGTGTCGAAAGCAGATGCCACTTGGGTGTCATGTGTTTGTATGTGTATGAGTGTGTAAGTGTGGTAATGTTACAAAAGCAACTACACAAACAAGAGAATGTTTATGGAACATACTGACATTATCGCTTCAAATTTCTGCAAAAAAAAATAACCGCCACAACCATTACAGAGACATAGACTTATAAAGAGTGTTTCAACTATAATATTTCCCATATTTTTTTCTTTTTTTGTTCTTTTGTTTTATCTTCATATCAGCGAAAGTTAAAAATAAAAAATATATATTAATGAACCTATATTTTAAATTATACACTCTTAAGGGTAGCCAAACTCGGTTTCAAGAACACTGATTAACGAAGTTTGTTTAATAAAAAAAAAATCCGCTCTTAAAATATATTTCGTATTTTATAATTATTTTTTTTAATAACTTAATTTTTATTATTCACTTCACTGGTTGATTAGTTTTATCTCTCATTGGTTTGATTATATATTATATTTTAATTCTAACAAATTCTAAATTGAAACAAATTTTTAATTTCTAAAAAGAGAATTCTTAATTTTTTTCATTTAACACTTTCTCAAAACTATAAAATATCAAAATCTGGTGATAAAAAACACCATTTTTAATTTTGCATTCCTGAATTAGTCTTAGATTTTTTTTTTGGTTCCCCTAATACCATCACACACCAAAAACATAAAACAACAGTATTTGTGTTTGTGCGCAGCAATTTTATGTGCCTGTTTTTATAAATGAAAAAGAAGAAATTGTTTTTACTGCCAACATACCAACACATCAGCTGTTGAGTTGAGGTTTATACTCCGAAGCACATGCAACAAACACATATGATGCATATGTAGTAAATAAATACTATTGTAAGTTAAGAGTATGTTAAGTGCTTTTGATAGTAACTTGAACAGAAGAAAAAAACTGCAAAGAAATAAAAAGGGGAAAAAAAGTAAAAACCAACAAACAAACTCAACTTATACAAAATGCAGTAGGAAGTTGAGAAAAAAAAAGAATATGCCAAGTCACTCACATGACTGGCTTCCGTGTTGGCGTTGTCCTGTTCGCCATAAACATAATCAACCACATTCATGTAGAGAATTTTGTTT
>NDXZ01031527.1:0-15148 GCA_003055125.1 Paykullia maculata
GTTATCTTTCAATGCACTCACCCAATATGCATTTTCAAAATGTCTCTTGACAACTTGTTTAGAGAAAGTAAATATGCATAATAAGTAGCTTAAATTGTTTTATGTCTTTAATGTAATAAACATTTTACAATTAAAATGCATTTTCTTTTGTTGTTTTTAAGCACAAAAAACTAAGTAGAATATAATATGTATTGTTTAGATTAAAATTTAAATTGGTAACTCCATAACTTATTAATTTAAAGTTGGTATTAACTAGCATAGATTTTATTAAAAAAATTAGAACATTAATTGGATTAAACAAGCAACAAGTTGCAATATTGCCACAAAATTAATTAAATTTAAAATCTTTTTTGTTTAGGATTTTTAATATATTTACATATGTATGTATATGTATGTATGTGGCAATAGAATGTAAAGAATAGGAAACCAATTTTCACTTTACTTACATCATTTTCTTGTTCAATCTTAACAATGTTTTACCAAAAATATCATTGAAAGCAATTTATTTATATTAGAATTATTATATTATTATTATATTTATTTATATTAGAATCTTTAATAAGAAAAAACTTATTAATTAGCAGACAAGTGAAGATTTAGTCTTGGCTTCTTTTTATATTTTATTGATACAGTTTTTCTACTTTTGGCCTCTCATTTTAAACTCCTGGCAGCACTGCTAAGAAGTTACATAAAGAAATCGTAGGGTAACTTTGTGTTGCTTTTAAGTTATTTTAAGGAAAAAACTATCTGTATATATAAAAGAGTAACGTTACTGACTGACTGGTTCATCATCGCACAGACAAATGAAGCTAGAGCTGAACTTGAAATTTGGACTGTAGGTTCCTCTCTTGTTGTGTAGATCCACTAAGAAAGGATTTTTGGAAATTCAAATATTTAGGGGAAAAGAGGGAAAAAGGTAAACAAGATACAAACAAAATTTAAAAAGCATTCTGCTCAAAAAATCAATGGATAGATATCTAGTGTTTTTTTTCAAATTCGAATGCCCAGGTGATAGAAAACGATAAAAACCAGTAAGAGCGCTATATTCGGCTATGCCGAATCTTATATACCCTTCACTTCGTGTATCTATGTGTGTATATAAGTAAAAAATTTCAAAACACACAAATATAATAATCTTTATGTAAAAAAAAATTTTTTTTTTTCTTTTTATACCCTTCACCAGAGGTGACAAGGGTATATATGTATAAGTTTGTCATTCCGTTTGTAATTTCTAGAATATTCATTTGCGACCCCATAAAGTATAAATATTCTGAATCCTTATAGATAGGGAGGGAAGTCGATTGAGCCATGTCCGTCTGTCTGTCTGTCTGTCCGTCTGTTTTTGAAATCAAGTTTTTTCAGCCCCCCAATGACGTACGGACACGTTATTGGTATCAAACGATCAGCAATTAGGCATGCTTTTTGAGAAATTAAAAAAAAAAATTTCGAGATGAAAGAAAAAAATATTTTTTTTTACGTAAATACACGTAGTGAAGGGTATATAAGATTTGGCACAGCCAAATATAGCCCTCTTACTTGTTTTCTTTAAAATTCCCCAAAAGATATGTCTTCCACAAAAATATAATAATTTTTAAGTAAAAAAAAAAACTGAAAAAAACGAGGCAGTCGTCTTTTTTTTTGCTTATACCTCAGCCGGTTATTGATGGATCTTGCCAGATTTCAATACCGATTTTCTCGAAAGAATTTCCAAAAGTTTGATACCACATGCAACCCTAGGTGACCTATGGTAGCTACGTAAACAGACGGACATGGCTAAATCGACTTCCCTATCTATAAGGATCCTGAATATAATACTTTATAGGGTCGCAAATGAATTTAAAAGAAATTACAAACCGAATAACAAACCTATATATACCCTTATCACATGTATGTGTGTGAAGGTTATGAAAAGGGTAAAAAATTGGCAGTTTAAAATTTTGCAGCCAAGCACACTGGGCTCTGCTTGTTCCTCAAAATATATATTTGTAAACATAGGAAAGAAAATCTTAAAACAAAACTTCCAAGATAATTTCAATAAATAGTTTAAATTTATTTCACTGGTGTTCTTTGCAAAATTTTTGTAGTAACTTATTCTGTAATATTTTTTTCCAAAGGTATTCCTTATAACATCTATTTGATTTTACAAACACAAGTCAGCTAATTAGTAACAGCAAGAAAATAGTGAAACCGATTCGGCTGCAACAGCTTGTTACATGTACTTTTTTACTTATTTTATATATAATTTTTATTTCTGGTTTTATGTTGTATGTATTAAGGTAATTTATTTAAGTAGTTTAGATACTTGTTAGCAATTTTTCAATTTTAATATTTTAGTTTTAATACTTTGTTTCTTTTTTTTTTAATTCTATATTTTTAAATTAATAACTGTTTTTTATTTTTAGTTTGTGCAGATTTTTCTCTAATACTACTATAGCTTAAGGAGTAGTTTAGGTTTTTTTTAAGAACAAAAACTTATGAACTTTAAAAAAAAAACGATAGCAACAACAACCAAAATTGCCATGCAGATGCTAAGCAATTCATACACTCATACATACATACATATACATATAAATATATATAATAAAAGAAAAATAATATATTTAATATCCTTAAAATTTTCTTTCCTTAAAGCAGCTCAAGCATAAAATACCTTAATAACCCTGTTTGTAAGTTTCTTAAGAACATATAAGATGTACAAGCATTTGCATTTATTTATGAAGTTTGTTTTTATTGTTGTTGTTTTTGCCTTTTCCACCTTATACCACAACATTGAATCTACAACATAAAATGACCAATTGTCCTGTTTATGGTTTTAACAGGGGAATAATAATCAACCCCTTTACTTAAGAGCATGGAAATATTCATATATTTTTCTGCTGTCTTGTATTTGACCAGGCTATTTTAGTTCTAATCTTGTGCTCCAATTAAAAAGGTTAGTTTATTGGCATCTCCTTTAAATACACGTGTGTTGTATGTGTGCTTCTAACTGGCCAGATCCTTGATTTAAAAGTGGTGATGTTCAAGTTTTTTGTGGGGGGTTATTATTGTTTTTTAAGAAGCCTTCTTAAATGAAATAAGTTCTTAAAACAACAATAATAAACTTCTTAAGGTTTTTTCTTAAGTATTTGTAAAATATTTGTCTTATAGTTTACTTTTTTCACACACACAAACACACATGCATACATATACAATTACAAAATGTTTAAATCCTTAAGGCGCCTTTAAAAACACACAAATAAAAACAAATACAAGTGCATAAGTGTTTGAAGAAAAAAAATCCTTTTTTGTATGTGTGTTAGTGTGCGTATGTGTTCATTTTTTTTTATTCCTGTCAATTTTCCATATTATGGTCTTAAGGGTAATTAGAAAATTTTCTTTAATATAATTTTAAATTGTTTATTGTTTATTCAATCATTTTAATCTATAACTGGGCACTCTTACACGCACACTTCAAAACACACACATACTAACAAACATTCTTACTTATTGGCCATCTTAAATAAATCATTTTTATGAATTTTAATAGTTACTAAGTTGTTATATTTTTAGTTTCTTTATTTATTCATTAAACAAATAAAAAGGTAAAATCTTTATTATATTCTTTTACAGCTTAAGGGTGAAACACTTTAGTATTTTGATAAGTTTTATTTTCTTATCAATAAGTGGCCATTAATAGATATTAAAATTTATCTTTAAGTATTAGAAGAAAAAAACACAGAGAATAAATACGAATTATTTTACGCAAACTTACAACAAGTTTTAAATATCTTAGGGGATTACAAACAAAGATCTATTAATAATAAAATAAATATTATGAATTATATTTAAACGAATACAGTTTGTAGAGATTTAAAACAAATTCTTATACCATCCATGGAGTTTTTGTTCTTTCTAATATAACACAACTGCGGCAGTTAAAAACTAAAGTATTGCCATTTTTAAAGCAATTGAGCCTTAAAGAACTAGGCTTAAGCTAGTTTTTACAATTCTGATTTATAAAGTCTTTTTTTTATATTCAACATACATACATATTTTACCCCCCTCTGCGTCCCATAAGAAGGTTATATTTTAAATAACGTTCAAATTTAAAAAGTTAATGAATTAATTTCTTTGTAAAAAGTTTAACTACTAACTGTCAATAATGTATAATTTATCAATTATTTATTATAAATATACAAGTTATTGAAAATCTTCTACAAATAAAAATGTTTACCCTTCACCACATAAAACAGTATTATTGTGTATTGTAACATCCTAAGATTCTTTGCTCAAGCAGTGAAAAGATTATTCAACGAAATATTGACTAATAATTGAAATTATTAAACGAAGTAAAACAAACTTTACCCAATATATTAAGCAGGAATTTGTTTACCTTTGTAAAAAACAGATATCAAAAAATTTTAAGTAAAAAAAAAGAAAAGTTATTTACAAAAATATTTATAATAAAAAATCTTTATTATAGACACTATAACAACAAAATGCTACCTTTACGATATTATTAACAAACACTTGCTACGATACTTCTGATCATGTTCAAACAAGCGATGGGAAAATGCAAAAAAATAGACATATTCTCTATTGACATTTTTTTCAATATCGTACATTTAAAAATATCGATATATAGATATATCGATATTTTTCGTAAATTCATAAAATACAGGAAAAGCGAACTATATTAACAAAAAAAAATTTTTCTTATTGATTTTTAACGATTAACACAGAAACAATTAATACAGAAAACTATATTTGTGGTTAAACTACAAAGTAAGACACTGTAAAAATGTAATTGAACCAGTAACTATCAGATACTTACATAAGAAGCTCCCTTTTTTTGATGTGTTTACCTGTCGAACGGCTTCTACTATCGAAGATGAAGTACAACTTCACATGGTTTAGACTATAAATATGTTAAAAATAAAACAATGTAATTGACCCATTATCCACAAGATGTATGCACAATAGAACAGATAATGCCGAATGCAACTCATCACTAATTATTTGAGCATAGAGTTTGACAGTTACGGTTGTTGCTATAGACTTGCAAATATGTACCTTCCCAGCAAAAAATGATGCTTTCTCGAAAGCAGCTTTGTCAGGCAGAGTGCAGTTGTGCACCGCTTCCCCTTCTTTAAAAGATTGCATGCTTTTGTATGAGATTCCTCGCGTAGAGGCTTTGCTTTAGAGCTTTTTAATGATGAAACTGATAAATATATTCATTTTGCACATTACTTTTGTAAGCAAATAGTTTCAAAAATAAATAGAGGCAGCACTAGGTAGGCACTAGTCACATTTACTGCTTCCAAAATAAATATTTTTTTTTTGCTTATATCTCGAAAAAAAAATTGTTTTGCCCCAAATAAAATAATATCTCAGCCGGTTATTAATGGATCTTGCCAGTTTTTAATACCGATTTTCTCGAAAGCATTTCTAAAAGTTTGATACCACATACAATCCGGTGACCTATAGGAGCTACGTAAACTTGATTTCAACATACACACGGACAGACGGACAGACGGACATATCTAAATCGACTTCCCTATCTATACGGATCCCGAATATATATACTTTTTGGGGTCGCAAATGAATATTGAAGAAATTACAAACAGAATGACAAACCTATATATACCCTTACCACATGTGTGTGTGTGAAGGGTATAAAAATATCGATATATTGATATATCGACAGAAGCACAATGCTTTCGTCTGTACGATTGAACATCAATAAAACAAATATAACTTTAATTTAAAGACAATAAACCAAAGATGACTATCTTAATTGTAATTTCGAATTACATAAATTTTTCTAATAAATATATTCTTGGTTACGCTGTGCGACAGTGAAAAAAGTACACTGACTTGGCTATATAGGTTTGATAGTACTACTTGAGCTGAGTAAAACCCTAGCTCCGTTGTGCAATATTAGTTCGCGTTTTTATTTTACAGGCCTCAACATATTGGAGACTTGGTGAATTTTCCGAATTTTTTCTTTTTATATTACTATTTTTGACAAACTTGTAGCCAGAGTAAAATAAAATAGCTTTTGTGAACATAGGCACCCTAAATAGCTCATAAACCCCACTGTATACCTCAAAAATGATAGTTTCTCACAATTTGTTGACGTTAAAAAAAACATTTTTTTTTTCGTGGAAATAATATAATAAAACAACTTTATTTTCTATTGTTTTATGTTTTACTATTTGTTTGATATATTTAAAATATATTTGAGACCCCTTTCGTCTATATCAAAAAAAATCAAAACTTTTCCTTAAAAAAACTGTGTTTTTTGCAAAAAAAAAGGTAATTTTTGCTAAATAAATCATCTGAAAATAATCAGATCGTAAAGGTATGTTTTTCAGAAAATAGTATTGGAAAAAAAAGATTCCTGCCGAGCTATGTTAAAAAAAGTAAAAAAAATCTAATTTTTTTTTGCATTTTCTTAAAAAATATACAAAAAAAATATTTTCCGGCAATAAAATATTCAAAGGGTTGTTCATTAGATACTTACCTAAAACTTTGCCGAAGACATTAAAACGCTTTCACCAAGTCTGAATGATTTATTAGCTAGAAGGTTATGGTACCATTTTTCGGAAAATTCACCAAGACTCCCAATATGTTGAGGCCCATAAATTTAAAACGCGAACTAATATTGCAAAACGGAGCTAGAATTTTCCTCAGCTCAAGTAGTACCATCGAACTCATATACCTAAGTCTGTGTACTTTGCAAAAAATTGTTTTATGTCGCACAGTGTTATTTTACCGTATAGTTACAAAAATAAATTTTAAGTTTAATCAACCATTGCGACAAATTGTTTATTTGCAGAAAGTGGTTGATATTTTCATTTTTAATTACAATTACAAAAACAGAAATTTAATTTTAATTATTATTGTTAAAGATTATAAAAAATCTTTCAAATTTGAAAATTTTTCGTGAAAATTGAAAACATTCGAATTTTTTTTTTATTTTGCCAATATTTTGCTTTAATTTGAAACACCTCTGTAAATTATTAAAATAATCATAAATCTTTATTTCATATGCACACTAGCATTCGAAAATGCATAACATATGTTTGTGTATGTGTAGTTGTGCTAATAAGCTTAACTCCGGTAATAATATTTATTAATTATTCTGATTATAAACCGCTTTTTAGCCATATTGTACTTTTAAAACTCAAACTATTACAGTCTGCCAAAACAACTTTGCCCCCATGATTAAGCAATTATTTGTAGGCGAAAACAGATTTCATAAAGCGTTAATTTTTTTAATGTTCAAATATGTATGTTATGTAAATATGTTTGTATATACATATCTACAACTGCCCTATATTGTGTTTCAGCTTATGTGTGTGGCCATAGTCTTTCGAAGAGCAGCAAGTTTTTTTTCAACAAATGCATTTTAGTAATAAGATTTTCTCTACACATTAGCGGTAATGCTGATTATTAAAAACTTAAATCTAAAACTAGTAGACCTTTTTTGGTACTAAATATTTTTAGGATATTTTTGCCACTCAACAATAATATGCATTTAAGCCATAATCTTTTTTCCCGCCAAAATCATTTGTACAATTTAGTTTTTATTGTTTGTGTAATTCCTATTGCTGTTGCTGTTGTTGTATTAAACCATTATTTTTGTTGATAATAATGTAAAATATCACACACACACACACACACATTTACACACCAACTAAAATTATAATTTTTTCCCCCAAATCTGCTTTTGTTTTAACCTCAAATCAAGTTGATTATTATGATGGTGATGTTCTTATATGGTTTGGTTTGGTTGGTGGCTTTAGTGGTATTTGAGTGGGCGAGTAGACATAATTGTTATAGTGAAATAATAGATAATGGTTTTTATTACAGGCACAAATATAAACAAATATTTTGAGTTTTAACTAGACGAAATGCTTTATTCGACTGTGCCGCTAATAATCAATAACATCACTTATATTCACTAATAACGAAGTACTTGCGTAACGTAACGATGACCATTTAGTTTGTTGTTTATTTATTTAAATAAATCAAATTTTTTGCACAACCTTTTCTACATATATCTTGGCTATTACAAAATCAATCTTGTTTAGTTCGAAAAGGGAAAATTTTACTTGTTTATCTAATATACTGGTACTAACGACGCACATAGGGGTATTTTGCCAATCTATCCGGACATTTTGTCAAAAGTGAAATTTAAGAAATGTAAAAATTTAAGTACGCAGCTCGACAGACAACAAAAGTTTGCATCGTTTAATGAATTTTCAAGACTTTTGCTTGAGATTTGTCGTTTTGGAACACTTTAACAGTGTCAAGAAAGTTTAGTAAATTACATGGGTACTTATTGACTTTTTACGGTTTTGAGAGGTTTACAATCGTTTTTTTTTTTGTTGCTAAACGAATAAAGATTTTACATTGATTTCTTTTTTCTGTGAAGGACTATACTAACTGCTGCTTATAATAATTTTTAGAAAAAAAAATTTTTTAAATTTTTATTATAAAAAAATTCGTTCAAAATTAACAAAACGATTTTTTTGTTCACTTTTTGAGAAAAAAAAAAACCTCAAAGGGTTTTTGAAAGTGAGGGCCGTCGCGATCCTTAAAAAGCTATAAATATTTTGTGGAAATTAGCAACAAAAAAAATCAACAAAATGTTTTTTTTCAAAGTCGTTTTTTTCAAAGATATCCGGCTAGATTGGCAAAATACCCCTAGTGCGACGTTTCCGTGAGTAGTCTTTTAGATTTTAGAATTGGGAACAGACAAAAAGAGGGACAGGCAAATATTGTTTAATTGACGCCACTACCTATAAGAAACAAAATAAATTTTTATCGTAGAAAACATAATCAGAATAAAAGACTTAAATATACCCCTATCATTTCTGGTTAATGATGTAATAACAAAAAAAAAAACGGATTGTTATTTTAGAATAAAATATGTACATACTCAATTTATGAAAAATCTATATAATTTAAAAATTTTATAAAAATATTTCAATTCAAAGCCAAAGGCATAACAAAAACTTATTTTATTCTTTAGCAAACAAGTTAAGACAAGTAAGAAAAAGTTAATCTAATACTCAAAAATTTACATTAAAAGGCAATTTTAAATATTTTTTTTGGGATTATTGCTAAATCTCTTTTTTTAAAAATTGATTACACCGAATATGTTATAATTTTCACCACTTCTGTAACTAAAATCCATCTCATCGCATTAACAGAAAACATTTTATAGAATTACAGTTTATAAATATATTTGTACGAAATAAAATATATTCAACTTACATTTTTGTTTAAGGTTTCTGCTATTGTTTTGTAAAAAATTAATCTAGCAGTAGAGCAGTGGAAAAAACAATATAAACGGAATTTAAAGAAATTTTTTCAATATGTAGTATTGGTTTAATTGAATTAAATTATATTTTTCCAAGCACACAAATTTTAATGTACGAGCATTGATGCATTTAATTTCTCTTTGCATATTTGATTCATAATGCCACAGATTCATGCAAACTTAATCCCTTACCAACATAATAACAACAACAGCAGCTCATAACATCAACTCAAAAATACAACAAAATGCGTATTTAAATACGCGCTTATATCTATACGAACTACGCAACTTTTGTTTTATTTTATGTATTTTGTTTTTGGGAAATAATGTCTGACAATAGTTTAAATTGGTTTTAAAATAAATATTTTTTTTTTTTTTAAATGTTGGTTTAATATTTATGTATAAGAACATGTTAATAATTCAGGATATTACTTCTATTAATACTTGTGTATATTGAATTGTAACAGATATAAAAAATAATTGGTCCATTTATTCCTTTAAGACTTGTATCACAAATTAGCTTTAAACTTTTAGAGTTTTTAAATAAAAAATAAAACTTTTTTTAAGAAATAAAACAAAAATAAATATATATATTTTTTAACTTCAATCTTAAAAAACTAAAGTTGATCCTTTTTTATTTAAAATAAATAAATGAATCAGACTAAAGTCTGTAGTACACGAAATGTAAAAATCAAGATGTGCATGTGTCTCTGACGTCACGAAAATGTTCAGCATATCGATAACATTTTTTAAAAGATTTGTAGGGGCTACATGCGGTACACATGCACATATGAAGTGCATATTTTATAAAAAAAAAACAGAATTAATTATTATGTTTTTTTAATTCTGATCAAGTAATAAAACCTAACAAATCCGGTTAAGCAATTTTAAATTAACTAATAAAACAAAAACAACAAATTAAATAAAAGTTTTCAAAAGTTCCAAAAATTAACCTGGGGGCAAATTACGGCATTCGATATCGAATGAAATTTTATTCGATCGATCGAGTTTTCTGTGCATTTGGTATAGGAGTTCTAATTAGAATTTTTTATTTTCGATCGATATCGTATGCCGTAATTTGCCCCCTGTTTAATAGTTTTTGTTCTTTTCCCAAATCAAGAAAATCCTATTTTCAATGCAAATAAAAATGTTTTAGATACAGTATTAAACTATATTTAAAATTTATTTATTTAAAGGTTAAATGTCGTATAAATTTCTTTTTTTAGCAAAATCATTGCCATTACATTGTGTAGTGGAATCGGTACACTCCCTGCAAGCCTCCCTTACCATAGATCAACGTAGTCCCTGGAAACGAAGGCCAAATGTTGAAACGGACAGTTATGTTATTATAGCTGCAGCTACACCTTGGTCCGAAATAGTACAAACAGCTTTGCAAAGATTGGGCTATTCACAGGAAACCTCATCGACGGCAAGAGGCAAGTATGATTAAACACTTATGATTAAGATTTTAACAAAAAAATAACTTAGACTTCCTACTTTGCTGAAAATTAAACTTAAATAACATTTTTTAAGATTTTTTTAATCTAACATTTTCCTTCTTCCTTTCTTATTTGTTCTGAACAGGTTCTCTTATCATAAAAAACTGGAAACCCATACCTCTGGAAAACATATCCGATAATCCTGTCGTTCCTGTATGTGATATAATTGGGGAACTAACATCTGTTGTCACATTACGCATCGTCATACTGCGCTGTAAGCCCTCACCATTTGGTGAAATCAAAGACAAACTTTTAAAATTACTTGTACTGCAATCACATGCTGTTCTAAGATCGACTGGTTGCCCTTTAGATGAGGTAAGTTTTTGCCCACAAATTTTCTTATACAATAATCTATGCAAAAACTTTAAGATCCCAAACATGTCGTGTCAAAAGCAAAAAAGGCAAAAAAAAAACACAGCAACAAAAATACTAATTAAAATCTTATAAATTATGCTTTTTGTTTTAAACATAATAGAAAAGAAAGAATAAAACATTTTCGATAAACCTCTTAAAATTAAAATCCGCCCCCATCACTTGCTCTTTTTTCGAAGTGCGTACGAATGTCTGTGTGTGTGTGTGTGTGTATGAGTGTAAGATATTTTTTTCGTAATAGTTTTCTGTTGTTGTTAAAGGAAAGTTTCTGTTTTTTGTATTTTTTTTATATTTTTGTCTTTTGTTAAATATTTATAATCCTTAAATGTCTTTTTTGTAACAAATTTTAATGCTTCAATACACTAATATGTTATAAGAAAATCTTTTACTACATGAAGTAGAACTATACATGTGTATGTATGTATGTATGTATGTATGTATGAATAAGTGTGTACGCACACATACAAATAGTTTATTATCTTTTCTTTTAATTTTCTGTTAAACAGGTCTTCTTTTTTAGTTTAACAGACACAAAATGTTAATTTTTTTTATTTCTAATTTATTAGGTTGTACTAAAATATTTATAAGATTTTGTTTTAAAGTTTAATATAAATAATTATTATAAAAAAAAAATTATTAGAAAACATACAATATTTGTTTAAGTTTTTCTTTTGATTTGACTAAAATAGAAAATTTTTATTTATTATTTAATCCTACACTATCATGGATGGCGATATATTTTCTTGCATATGTTTACATATGTCAAATCTGTCGCCAGATTACAAATCATAGGTTTTAAAGTTTTTTAATAAAATTGAAATAAAATTTTGAGTCCAGGAACCCTTTAAATTTTATGCCAATAGGTCTAGATTAAGGCGAATGTTGGCCTTAAAAGTTTGTAGCATTCCTTTTATAAAATATATACGTATTTTAATAAATTTTAGCATAAATGTGCTAATGGTCATGCAGCTGTTGGTCCTCATCTAACGCTCAAGGCCCGTTTAAACCGTAAGGCACTGTACCAAAATCAAAATATCATTTACCGCAAATAAGTTTGACTTTAACAAAAATAAATCAAAAAAATTTTTGACGCTATTTGTCCTTTATGGAACAATCGTGGTCTAATAAAACAAATAAAAAATATAATGTTAGAGATACATTTCCAAATCAAAATGAAATCAAAAATATACCCTTAGGTGGGTAAATATTTCATTTTGGAATTATGCCGATATTGACAAAAATTATAGCAGAAAATAAAGTCAAAGTGAACATTTTTAAAAATTAATTCAAACTATAATTTTTTTATTATTTATTGAACTTTTTTAATTTTGAAACATTTTTAAATAGTTAGGCCTTATGTTCCTTATAGAAATTTTTAAGGATTATATACATTTATATTTATTTTGGCTAAGAATGCTAAATAATAAAAGTCAAGTTTCCGATAAAAGCCGGGTGGTGTTGGATGTAAATTTTATTTGACTTGCTATATAATAGAAATTGAATACTAAAATTAGTTTTCATATTCTTTACTTTTAAAATAGATCAAAATTTACAAACAACCAAATTTTCTATTTTCTCATTTTCCTTGTATTTAACACATGTTTTTCTTGCTAAACGCAATTTCTATAGAAGGATTTAAAAAAATTGTTTTTGTTTAAAAATTAGTTTGATTTTATTAACAAAATTTTAGTTATTTAAAATTACATTCAAAGAGCCTTGATATATGATGTATGTAGCTGGTTTCACTCGGCTACTGTCGGAACTTTACTTTTCATAATATTTGTCAAAAATCACAATTTAATAAATTTTAACCAAAATAAAAGTAATAAAAAATGATTATAAGAAAAGGTTAACCTTAACTACAAATTTTAAAAAATTTAAAACCCCAAAAAAATGTTAATAAATTTACAAAACATTTTCTCTTAAAACGATAGATTTTTTCTAAAATTTGCGTTTATATAACCAATTAAAACAAATATATTGAAAATGTTTCTATTTATGTTATTTTGTAAACTCTACGTATTGTTTGATGTATTTTTTTATAATTTGCTTCAATTTTCAATAAATTGTTTTTGTGAATTTTCTATTTATGGTAAATTTTCTATAAACGCTTTATTTATATATGTTGTTCAATTCATATTTTGGGCCAAAAATTACATTATTTTAAAAGTAGCTTGTAATTGGTTCGACCGAATATAAGTTGTTTTAGGCTAAATAACTGTTTATGTATAAGACATGTCTTACTTTCTGCGGAAAAACTTTATTCATTTTCCAAATCCAACATATATTCCCAAAACAAGCCAGGTAATCAACTAAGGCCGTCTGCATTTCAAAAGTTCCCATTTAAAAAAAAATCCTCTAATTTTAAAACAAATCTAACTATTAGCTTAGAGGTTATACATTTATATAATACAATTTATTTCGCTATCTTTTTTAACTAACTTAAAAGAAAACATTTACGTTTATACTAAGACTTATAATTTCCTCTATAATTTTTACGCTAAATCCTCCTGCTTAAATAATCTTTGATTTCATAAAAATGCCTTATGATTGATTACCTAAATGCTTGAAAAATATGTACTTAGTTTGTTAAAATTTACTTGGTTATTGATATCGCTAAAGTTAAAGAAAATTAAATTAAATTAAATAAATGAAATAAACATTAAAGCCTTTTGTATCGTATTTATGAAAGCTTTTTTTCTAATCATATGACGCCATAAAATGATAATTCTTTAAGGAGCTGATACTATTAAATATTGTTAAAATTAAACTGACAATAAGTACTAACTGTGTACTTTGTTTCAAATGCAATTTTGCACAAAATTGTTTTTATTTAGTATTAGATATTGATTGAAAATAAATATCGTAATCAAGTGTTGAAAAACTTAAAAATATTTATTTTAGTTATTTCAAACCAAAACTATACAAAAATACAAAAGCCAAGATACTCATTAATTACAAAGAGGAGCTGATTATAAATCACAATGACACCTTAAGAACGCTGAGAACTATAAGTAGTGTAGTACGCTTTAGCATTTACATATGTTTGTATGTATGTAAGAAGGTTTAAGTGATTTCTCAAATTTGCCAAATGACTTTTATATAAATGTATTTGAGAAACAATCACATACAGTTACTTTTATTTGGCGTTGTAATGATAACAGTGTCAAACAAATGAGTGTTATCTTTTGTTCATCAAATGATTACAAAAAATAAGTTAAGGTTTTAACATTTTGTCTGCACGAAACAATTTTTTTTCTCCATTAATTTCTGAATAATTCCAAAACGATAAGAGATAGAGAAAAAATTTATTCGATTAAAATAAATACAATTTTGTTACACATCTTTTGGTGTTTTACTTTTGAAAATCGGATGACTGGTTCTCGAGTTAGGATGAAATATGTCTCCGTACCTCACTAATTTAGGGGAAAAAATTTGCCACGCCCATAAAAAAAAATCCAGATCTGATGGAAAAAAACCGACAACGGATTTGAGTTCAGCGTATCAAAATCCATATAGTCCACATAGTTTTATTTAATGGAGGATTTTGCTGCTGAGCAGTGTCTGTGGGGTAGCAAATAAATATTTCAGAAATTAAAAACGGAATAAGAAACTTACTTTTACCTGGAATAAAAGAAAAAAATATCAACATCTCCACCTAAAAATAAATATATATTTTTTTTTTAATAATTGAAACTGAAAACGGTTATGTTTTTAACATTTTTACATATTTAGTTACTTACTAATAATTCTGTACTTCAAAAACACAAAAAATTAACAAAAGGTGGCTAAGAAACTGTTTTTCTAGGGTAACTATTGTTAACATTTTTATTGAGAAGTAATGACTTCTTTTTCAATTACAACTTATATTTTGCAATCAATTTTATATGAAATAACTTCTTTTGCATTCATGTACATACATGTACTTGCACGCAAAGAAAAAACATAAATGAATATGGTCACG